>APFE031094733.1:0-13158 GCA_000404065.3 Pinus taeda | reverse complement strand
ATGTATATTAAGTAAAATATTTCAATATCAACTACATGAATATATTGAGCAATATCAAATGTATATTAAGAGAGTGATATATCTCAATGTAAAGAAGACATGAATTCAACTCCCACAACCATATAAAATAAATGGATAGAAAACATTGATAAGAATGAATTCATAATAAGCATTAAAATACTTACTTCATTATACATCTAAGCATCTTAAAATTTGAAATAGTCATAAGAATTAACTAAATTATATTGTTTTTGTTTTTGTTGTTTATAAAATGAATTAATATATAGGTTAAACATACATACATTTAAAAATAATATGGAACAAGATCCTTAATATAATTTATTACAATACCATGGCTTATCGATACCACATTTCCAAAAATCCATAACTCACTTGAAATGATATTTTTTCATATGGAATTCATTTTCATTAATCAATTTAATTAAATGGAAAAGATGGAATAACCTCTTTGAAGATAAATATCAACCATTGATTTGTGTATACTACTATCAATTTTATGAAATATTTATTTGAGATTATATGTCTACCATCCACCTAATAATTATTCATAATTAAATTAAAATTATGAAATCCATATTCCAAAATATATCAACATAAAAATACATTAATAAGAAAAAACAATTAAATGTGGACAATTTGGACCATAAATAAAATGTTTTAATTGTTATGTTTAGTAAAACATTTCAATGTCAACTATATATATATTATATGAACAATTGAATAGAAGAAAAGTCTCATCCTTAAACTATTTTATTAGTTTGTTTCCCTAAAAGGACATATCTGATTCTTTCATACAATGTATACATGTTATTCCACATACCAAGTGCCAAAAAGGATCATGAGAGGTTAGCACTTCAAGAAATTTAATCTGGGTTAGTTTTACATACAGATGTGATTAACGTGAATCTATGCTTATTATTTTTAAACCTTCATAAAAACATATGGTTACATAAATATGTAGATGACATTTTTCTTTTATATGTTTTATGAAAAACAAAATTAATATACTTTATTACAATACTATGTCTTGTCAATACCACATTTCCAAAATCCATAACTCACTTGAAATGATATTTTTCGTATAGAATTAATTTTAATTAATCAATTTAATTAAAATGGAAAAAATGGAATAACTTTTTTTAAGATAAATCTCAACCTTTGATTTGTGTATACTACTATGAATTTTGTGAAATATTTATTTGAGATTATATCTCTACCATCCACCTAGTAATTATTCATAATTAAATTAAAATTATGAAATGCATATTCCAAAATAGACACGTCTATGAACTGAAAAAATATATTAATAACATGAAAAAGCAATTAAATGTGAACAATTTGGACCATAAATAAAATATCTTAATGATTATGTTTAGTAGCATATTTCATTGTCAACTAGGTATATATTATATAAAAAAAATTGAATAGAAGAAAATTATCATTTTTAAACTATTTTATTAGTTTGTTTATCTAAAAATAGATATATTATTCTTCGAAGTGTAGGCAAGTATTCCTCATATCAAGTGCAAAAAAGATCATGAGAGATTAGTACTTAAGAAAATTATTAATCTTAGTCCTACAACATATATGATTACAATCTATTTTTTTTTTTTTTAAACTTCATCAAACATATGGTTACATAAATTTAGATGACAATTTTTAATATACTTTAAACATAAAATAATAAAATAATAATATAATATAGAATAGATTAAATCTATTATTATCTTCAAAAATTATTATAGAATATATATCATTATATTAATGAAAAATATAAATTTAAAAATATTTATAAGAAATCAACTAGAATAACTTTTTATATTTTAAATATATTTTTATTAGTCTACCTCAAATGTTACGTTACCCAAAGTACATACTTATTTACACTTTCTTTAAAATCACATATATATTACTCAATAATCATTTTTAAATAAAAAAATAATATATTAAAAAACGACTTTTAATTATTTTTATCATTAGTTTATAAAAAAAACTCGAACAATAAAACTGAGGAGGTTAATTAGAAAGCACGATTAAGGATGTTTGTTTTATCTTTATCATTTATAAATCGACAAAGTAAAGACATAAAGCACTCTTCGTTTTTACAAATATTTTGGAACCCGTGAATCCAAAACTTCAATATATAGCATCATATATATACACAGGTAATAGGAATGAGCCGGGAAAACATTGTGAAGGATACTAAAAGAACAATTTCAGAGAACGAAGGTGCGGTGTCTAACACCCAAACAACACTGGATTTTTTTTGTTTTACCCGTTTATTAGTCCTTGCCCTTCGGGCCTGGCAGGGACTATAGCAATCGGTTTTGGCCGATGTCTATTAGTTGGACTCGAAAATCCATAAAGTTATTTCAAGTTAAAACAAAGTTACTTCGACTGACACGAAAACCAAAACCATATTTTTCATTAGTTTATGCTTTTAACCAATCAAAAACATGTTCGTCTTATTAGTTGGACGCGAGAACCCATAAAATTATTTCAAGTTAAAACAAAGTTACTTCGACTGACACGAAAACCAAAACCATATTTTTCATTAGTTTATGCTTTTAACCAATCAAAAACATGTTCGTCTTGGCCTCAGTACGAGGTATACAAGCTGAAAAGTTAGGCTAAAATTGGCAAAACTACAAGTGATTAAGAGCTTCATGAACTAATGCTATGTTTCCGTTAGCATTAGTCTCCTAACATTTAATGTTAGGAATACTTGTTGGGTATGATATGTGCTAAACCATGGCTGCTGCCCACCTTGCCGTGTCAAAACCATCGTTGGCGTGTCAAACCATCGTTGCAATGCCGTGTCAATTTGCATGGAAGCAAGACTTTACTTGCCTCCCTTAAAACGCCTTCACCCTTTGCTTCATCTGCAACGCCCCTTCGTCCCCTTCATCCATCGCCATTATGCTTCATCTGCAACGCGTTATGCTTCATCTACAATGCCCAATCGCCATTATGCTTCATCTGCGACACCCAAGCAGGCGGATTTACATCCTGATCTTCAACTCCTGCACATTTACACAGCATTTCATAAGCACATTTACACAACATTCATAGGCATATCATATCTTAATTTAAGAATGAATTATAAACCTGAATTCATCTATGCTAACGCCCTTGCTTCAGCTTTCAGGTAAAGATCTGGCAATGGAGCGAAAGATTGCGCTATGCCATCGGGTAGAAGTCATAACATAAGTGTTATTTTCTTTTACATGTTTGTCAAGCACTTGAATTAAATTCAAAAAACCCAAAAACATCTACGAGTCATTCATATATTCATTTTTTATTCTCGCATTCATTTTCAGTCTCGCGCTCATAAACATATTTACACAACATTCATAAGCACATTTACACATCACTCATAGGCATATTTACACAGCATTTCATAAGCACATTTACACAGCATTCATAGGCATATCATATCTTAATTTAAGAATGAATTATAAACCTGAATTCATCTATGCTAACGCCCTTGCTTCAGCTTTCAGGTAAAGATCTGGCAATGGAGCGATAGATTGCGCTCTGCCGTCGGGTAGAAGTCATAACAGAAGTGTTATTTTCTTTTACATGTTTGTCAAGCACTTGAATTAAATTCAAAAAACCCAAAAACATCTACGAGTCATTCATATATTCATTTTTTATTCTCGCATTCATTTTCAGTCTCGCGTTCATAAACATATTTACACAACATTCATAAGCACATTTACACATCACTCATAGGCATATTTACACAACATTTCATAAGCACATTTACACAGCATTCATAGGCATATCATATCTTAATTTAAGAATGAATTATAAACCTAAATTCATCTATGCTAACGCCCTTGCTTCAGCTTTCAGGTAAGGATCTGGCAATGGAGCGAAAGATTGCGCTCTGCCGTCGGGTAGAAGTCATAACAGACTTCTTGCCGAATTGGAATTCGAAAACCTTTATGGTTGCCATCTATGACTACTGGCTCACGGGCATCAGCGAATTTTTCCCCTTTCAGAGAAGCAAATAGTCCTACTTTCCTGGAGTTTACTAGTATCAAATCAGATTCTTCAAGCGGGCCAGGAGGATCTCAAGTTCGTGAAAATGAGGGCCAATTTTCTAAGACCATAATTGACACAACGTTGTTCCACGGAGAATTAGCAGAATGCAATTTTATCATGCAACATGACTCCATTCTTCAGCGGGAGAGCAATAACCCCATTGAAGAAATCTCGGTCAATGCTGAAACCCTAATGGCAGAGAACATGCAAAACATGAGGCTAAAGAAGGAAATGACAAGCTTTTGTAGAGAGCTCAGTATTCATGGTGACACAGTAGGGATTCCAGATTCAATTCCTCCAATGTCTAAGTCTCCCGGCCCAGAACTTCAAGCGGGTTATAACAGCTCTCTTGTTGATTCACTTCAGAGCGGGAGCAGGGCAAAAAGTAGTGCTTTTTGTGGAGAGGACTTGAGGCATGGAATACAATTGGATTGCAAACAAAATGAGCAAGAAATAGGATTCAGACGTATGAAACTTACCTGGTGAACGACGCGGGGAAATGAAATCCTGAGAGCCTTGCAATTTCCCGTAGCAGAAGGCACTTCAAACTGCAACAGGAGGCATTTTCTTTTTTAATTACGGATGTCACCACTCAATTGTGTCTTCGGATTCTCCAATTGCTTCAGGTTCTTGCATTGAAAGCTATTGATTCAGACAAGCAGGAAGAGGATGGTATCTGGTTAATATACCTCCACAAGCAAGGTTTTGGCGGTCAAACAGAAAGATATTGAGGACTTTGATGCTCTGACATGTGAACAAACTAGACTTCATCCAGAAGACACGTTTCGCTCATGCATACTTACTTTCTTCAATATATTTTTACCTAAATTGTATAGAGTCTTTATGACGTTGGACAATAAACTTTTTGCCAAAAGTTTATAGCTGCTTTATGACAGATTAATTTATTTAAATTGTAAATTGGTAGAATATTTTAACATAAGGTCTTATAATGAAATGCATGCTTCACATGCCCAGTGGCTAATGCTTAGTAGTACATAATATTAAAATGTACGTCGTTGAAGCTAAATTTATTTTAAATCCAACAATATACGTCCCGGACCATACAAAGATTAAATATTCAAAACTGGTTGGCACCCCCCACTGCCTTGAAATAATTGATGGGTAGCGACTTTGAGATGTCCGGGTCATTCAATTTTGGCTATTCTAAATCTCTTTCCACCATTAAAAACCATTCAAACTCTCAATCGAGCATTTTTTAAATATTAAAGGTGTTATCGAATGTGCAACCATCCCAATATTGTAGCATCCGCTTCTCAAGGTTAACGCATTCGAAGCTTTGACGATTCAAGCATCCCAAGACCCAAGCAAGCGCTGCCAATGGTTAACGTATTCAATCTTTCACGATCCATGTGGTCCATTGACATTATGCGTACTGCCAAAGGACTTTATGCACTACGCCAAATGCAGTACATTCTACTCATTGTTACGATCCAGAGCTGGATGCTTCTAGTTCTGGTAATCCCACGACCTTATATAGTACATACAATTAATCATTCTGGGCAACCATCATTTGAAGCTGGGCATCCATCATTTGAAGATAATCTTAGTATGCTTTTGTTATGTAGAGAATGCCCGGAAGCGATTGCTGCAAGCCTATGACAGCCCACGCAACCATATTATTGAGCGCAGCGTTGACGATAATCAAAATTCCCAACAAAATAGATATCTATCTATGTGGAATGTTATGTATATTGTTAACTCTGCACTCTATAATTTGTCTGCCAATGGCTATATATCTATATATATATATATACACCTCTTGCTCTTCTGGCCTCTATTACAGGATTGCATTTTGAACACATTACAGATTTCCTTCTGCGTGAGAAACTTCCGCAATGTTTTTAATGTTTTCTCGTACTTAAGCCATCAAGTTTTGTTGGGTTAATCTGGGTAATAGTTTATAAATGTTTATATGTTCTCTTGTACAACGTCGGCAATTCTTGGGCAACTCCAAAGGCAGTTAAGCTTCAGTAACTAATTCTTGGGCAACTCCATAATGGACAGTGCAAAGAGAACTCACTTTATCTCCCAGGCTTAGAAAACACTCAACATTGCAACTACATCATACAACGCCAACAACCTCACGCTCACCTCCATACCTTGAAGGAACTCTACTAAGACTGGCAAGTAACGATGATGCCATAATCTTCGTTACAACCTTGCAACCTTGTGGCGCAACATTTCTGTCCGTCGACACTGATAGAGGCAATTATGCAAAGGAACAACGTCTAAATATGCTTGGCTCTCCTGGCAAACGGCAAGACTATTGACAGGGCAACGTCTAAATATGCTTCGCTCTCCTGGCAATGGCAAACTGCAAAACTATTGACAGGGCAACGTCTAAATATGCTTCGCTCTCCTGGCAAACTGTAAGACTATTGACATATGCTTCGCAACAAACTGTAAGGCTATTGACATATGCTTCACTCTCCTGGAAACAACGTCTAAATATGCTTGGCTCTCCTGGCATATGCTTCGCTCTCCTGGCAATGGCAAACTGCAAACTATTGACAGGGCAATGTCTAAATATGCTTCTCTCTCCTGGCAAACTGTAAGACTATTGACATATGCTTCGCAGCAAACTGTAAGACTGTTGACATATGCTTCGCTCTCCTGGAAAGCTGCGGACTTTTTGTTTGACTATTGGGCTGGGGCAGGGACTAGCTGCCCCGCAGCCCGCCTTGTTTTTAAGATGTGTTGATTAGATTTGATATATGCAATGAGGTGCTATATATTATGGTTAAAGAAAATGTTAAAATTTTCCAGTTATATTAGTGACCAGAGCCACATTAATTGGGGCCAACACAAGGGCTAAAGAATAGTGGAATGACTTGTTATCAATGAGCACTTCATGGAACGGTAATTCCTGCCAGGTTTGAAGTATTAAAGGACTCTATGCTCACAACAATTTCTTTAATAGAATTGCTTAAAAAGAAATCTAACACCTTATCAAAAAGGTAAGTATTGTAATTACAGTAGCTATCACGTAAAGTAATAGTAATCTATAACCCATTCTTAGTTATATAGATGTTTTAACATTTGACCAACATCTTAATATAGGTAAATACACATACTTAACATTTTAACTATACAGGTATGAAAGTGTACATCTAAGGCTTTAGTATCAACACTTTATCAAAAAGGTAAGTATTGTAATTACTATAGTAATGGTAATAATCTATAACCCATGCTTAGTTATATAAATGTTTTAACATTTGACCAACATCTATTAGTGTGAGCATGTACTAAATAAAGTTAAGCTTTAGGTTAGTGTTTTTGGTTTTCATTCGAAGGAAGAAAGAAGAAGAAGAGTTTGAACATCTGGTCATGCCAGTTTTATCCTTTCCTCATGTATATAATGGGACTAGATCTTTATCCTCCTTCTCCATCACATTCAAAACAGCTCATCCCAGCCAACAGTGCCAAACGAAAGCGGATTAGGTCAATCTCCAACTTCTTGCTAAAGTGTAGGTAGGTTGTTTTGTTTCATTACTTAACCACACATCTGGGAGAACCATGGGAAAGAAGAAATAGGGTGGTTGCCTGAGACAATTGTTATTGATCGCTCCCTTCGGGCCTGCTGGTAGGTGATTAGAGGGGTTCCAATTAAAAGGAAGGGTTTTAGGTCATGTGTTAGGCCCGACAATGAAAGAAAGAGATTCCAAACTTTTAATTGAGCATGAATGGTTGTTAATAGAAATTTGATATAGCTTTTTTAATCCATCCTATGATAAATTATATGGTTTCCACATAAAATAAACTGGAAAGGCACCAAACTAGTTCATCTCCTTCACCACATGATATGAATTTCAAAATACCATTTCATATAATCTAAAATGCAGAATCAGTGATCATGTAAAGAAGAATCATATTAACCAAGTACCCAATATCTTATGCATTCGACAAACAAGCTAAGTTGTGACCTATACACTCCTTGATGATTCAATCCATTCCGTTGAGCCAGTCCATCAGGTTATGAAATCCAAGTCAGTCCCATGAAAGTGAAAGAAGTTTCCCATGAAAAATGAAAGAAGTCTCATGGAGAATGAAGATGGATTGGCAATTTAGACAAGCAAGTAGGAGGAGCCCAAATCCCCTTCTTGGGAGGATTAGCGGTTTAGAGAGGGATTGGCACATTTTGGGTCCAGTTCATCTAGGGAAGAGCCTAAAGAGAGAGCGGTGAACCGCTTGAATATTTGATCTATCTATATTATATAAGAGTCAATTTCTTCGTGCATTTGGAACGTTTTGAGTGGCTTAGTTGAAATGGAAAATTAGGCCTGCATGGTCTGTCCTCCTAGTTCAATATATTCCATTGATATCATCGTGTGTATATGTCCTTTGCTGTGTTTGTTATGTGCTCACGGGCTAGAATTCATTTCCTTCCTGTGGTTAGGTTCGTGCTTTAATACCTCTGGTTCAGTGCCGCCTGCCTTTAGGAATCTTAGGAGGGGAGGTATGGCATCTATGAACCCTTCCTTTACTTACGAGCATCCAATACTTTACTTACTTATTGCCTTGCCTTACGAATTCTTCTGGGTAACAACACATATTACCTTCTGATATCGCTGAACCTTGCCCATATGATGCAGGAATTAGAACCTATTGCTGAAGCTAGGAATCATGGATACTCTTGAGCGGGACGGGCTCCTGTGGGGGCAGATTCTGATCAGGGTCTACGGAGGCCATTTGAATGGTTTGAAAAGCAACCTTAGCTACAAAAAAAGGTATAACTAACCCTACATATCCATTCCCTAATGCAAATGTTGATGGGTCAGCCCGAGGGGAATCAGGTTAATGGACAAGCCTGGAAAGGGAACTGATTGCCCAGAGAATCGAAACCACCCAAAAGGAAAGGCGTGTGAATCCCACATTGTAAGTTGATTTTGAACCGTTAGTTCCACCTATATAGTCAGGGAACTTATTGCCCAGAGAACTGAAACCACCCAAAAGGAAAGGTGTGTGAGTCCCACATTGTAAGCTGATTCTGAACCATTAGTTCCACCTATATATACGTCTATAAGAGCATCACCGGCAACAGCAAAACAAGTAGCCTAGAAGAGAGGGGATAGGTAGGTGCCATTCACGTAGGTCAGGTAGTGCGATTCAGTCAGGGAGGTTAGGCCAACTCAGAGCATTCCGATGTGTTTCTTGGGCACACATTTCCAATAATTGTAGGAAGAACCTCTTGCAAATCAATGAAATCACTCTGCCTGGGAAAGAGAAAGAGAGATGTATATCTCTGAGGGGTAGAGGTGTAGTATGAATATTATTCTCCTTCCTTGTGCGACCTCTTGTAAATCAATCAAACCACTTTGCATATATAAATAAAATAATGTAACACGTTGCTATAAATATACAGTTGAACACTGTAAATATAAACGATCTACAAATATACTCCAATCATAACCCTCCATCCTCCTGTCTAGTCCTAATACACTCTGATACTGTAAATGAAGGTGTGGGAGATTGTAAGAGGATTATATTTAAAACAAAACATGAAAGCAGTCCGAACAACTTATTCCGCTGTAATTTTAATGAATCACAAGCACAGTGGAAGACGCAAATGCTAGGAAAGCAGGCCGACCAGCCAAAACTTAGAGTCCAATAACAAAATAGAAAACTGCACATAACCACTAACATACAACTTACACAAACAGAGGCAAACCCTCAAACAAGGAAAGATTAATCAGCAAGCATAAACAGTCCAAGTAATATCTAAGATACAAGCAATTGAATGAAACCTTAAAATCCCATCCAGATTCTATGATCTCGATGCAGATAAAGATGATCCCAATCCATCCGTCCTATCCCATCATAAGTCCATCTTCATCTCATCTTTCTGCTTTGATTGGACGACCTGTAAAACAGATATTTTCCATTCATATATGACATAACAGTAAATAATAACACACAATTTAGGTCAGTGGGTTGGACAACTTAGTTTAATCAACCAATTTCAAAGTGAAGATTCCTAAGAAGTCATGTGTTCAAGTCAGTAAAGGCCCTCTTTATTAGGAGTACATGTTTTACTCTGGCGGCTGCAACCTCTACCCTTGGTGCCATTCAAGGAACCCTAGATGCGATTGTGACAAGCACCGATTTCCAAGACCATTTTTCATTAAAAAAATAGTAATCATACAATTTCCTCTACATATTTTAGCTTGTTGGGCTTTCAAGTAGCAAACTATTCTATGAAATGATATGAATTTACTAAGAATGAGATTATACCCTGCCATGTAAGTTAAACATACATACATATTCTCTTTGTCTGCAACATTCATAATTTGCCTTTTTATAGAATTACCAAATCATGCTCTGAGCCTCCTCATCTGCAAATACTATTAATGGAAGCCCTGAGAGTTCTCTGCAAAATACGCCTTTTTATAACATTACCAAATCATGCTCTGAGCTCCTCATCTACAAATACTATTAATGGAAGCTTTGAGCCTTCTCCGCAAAAATCACATAGCAAAACTCCGTCATAAGCAATAACAAAGAAAGGAATTACTGAATACATATACAAACAAATATTAAGAGAAGTTGTAGATAATTTAAGAAGCTCACAGACTAACAATCACTCCATGCATAAGGGCTCGAGACAGATACAAGATAGGAAAAGGGTGACAGAGACAAAATATACACGTGGAAATCTAACCCAATATAAGGAAAAATGTGGTGGCCAAATCACCATATCATGTTCACGAACCTGCAATACAAAAACTTTGTTACAGTGTCAATGTAGAGGTAATTACAAAGCAAAAAAAAAATGCAACAGATGATATTCCTTACCTACTGTTTTGAAATCTGAAGGACGAATAATTAGTCACCTCCCATTTTCCCATGTTAGAACGAGCATACACATTATTCATATGAGACTTCCATTAGAGTATGGACTGGATTTGTCTTGTCCTTTGACAGTGGCTGTAGAGCCAGAAAAACTAAGGGTAAAGCCTTTGAAAATGGCCATTAGCTCAGAATAGAGGCATAAAAAACCATCAGATTACTGTGAGATATTTTTAACCATGGCCTATTCAATAAAACGCAAAATATGATAATTACACGTGGATAAGAAGTTAATAATCTTTTAATCACTTTTAAACAAATTTTAGGTTTCTTTTTAAACAAATTGAAAATTTTAAAATTTTAAATAAGACTAGAATAGTTCGACACATGATATCATACCACACACCTGTAGAAATACGGGAAGAAATATGGGTACCGCATGGGGCCATCCTGTGACCACCTGTCCACACTAGCAAAACATGGACATGCATGTTTCCAAGGCCGCTGACATCTTGTCTATCCGTGTGTCCATTATACCTGTAACTCACTGCCATTTTGTGTTCGTCGCTGTCATTTTCTCTAGTAAAGTTGTTCCATTGCATTCGAAGCAGATTACTCTAGGAAAAATCGAGTAGTTGCATGGTGACACATCTGTCGGCATTTCCTACGATTTTCAAGAAACTTTATTTAATGACAATAATAAGCCTAAGGTGGGATGTGTAGCATGGATCACCATTTATAGTTAGAGCTGATGTTGATCCTAGCTTCTGTATTATCTTGCATGTTTTTGATGCTCATATCCCTGACGAGATATTTTATGCTCTAGTCAGTAAAGACAGTTCCCCAACTACACTCATTTTCAAAGCACCAGATCAGTATCCAGCAGGAGGAGCACAAGAAGTGGTGTAGTTATGGGGAGCACATGCCCCTCATATCCTATTGTTGTGGAAGCAGTGGTTGATTTGTTTATTCGATTGACAGTAGCTTCCGAGAAGAAAGTAGTTGATTATACAGAGGTAGATCAAAGCCATACTCTACAGCAACAACAGTAAATCCAGCAACTCCAAACCCAACAAATCCAATAACTCCAGACCTAGACCCAACATCCAGTAGAACCATTAGTTCATCCACCACCCATAGCATAACCAGAGCTACCTGTTCCAGTCCTAGCTCCTCATTCCAGTCCCAGTGCCCCTTCGATCGGTCCCATCTTTCCCACAACAGTTGTTGATGTATATGAAGTAGGAGTAGGAGATGCTGCAATTGGGGTTGTTGCTTCATCATATTGATACCCACCACCATCAAGGGGGACAAAGACAAAGTCATTAGTAGCATACCCAGTCATATATTATGGTGTTTGAGCAGACTACCAAACCCCCGAGAAGTTGATAAAGATAGATGAAAGTTTAAACTACCACCACCTGTTGATCTACCAATAGCTTCTATCCACCAGCACTGGCACGAGTAGCATCCATCATAGGTGGCTTAGCTAGTCTTCACAATCTAGACCACACTACAAAAGTGGTAGACAGATTTGTAGGCAACAATAGACCTATCGATCTATGTTTCAGGCGATGACATCTGAATAGAGATATAATTCTCAACAAAGAAGGTGGGTTTTTCTTTCCTATTCAAATAAAGAAAGTGGTATCTAAAGCTTAAATCAAATAGAGAACCTTTTTTTGGTTCTTTTAGTAAAAAAACTCAAGCAAGCTCTTTCAATCCTTTCTGCTTGATTTTCAAATGAAGAATTTCCTATGAACAGGAATGAACCAGCAATTTATAGATGGAAAAGTGAATACAAATAAAAATTCATAGCATGTGAACTATGATGCACAATACAAATGCTCCATCCATTACATTGAGGTTGATCTTATCCATCCATTGCTTTGCTTTGAGGTTGAGCTTATGTTTGTTGCATCCATTGCTTTGAGGTTGAGGCTATGCATCCATTGCTTTGAGGTTGATCTTATGTTTGCTGGGTGCCGCATGTTGGCAGATAGCACCAAAGCTACCGCATGCAGATAGTCCACCAGAGCTGCCGCATGTAGATAGCCATGTGGCGGTAAATTCTCTCTGAAGTTCGTGTGAGTGAATTATATTTTGTTTGGATATAAAAATCTTTTGCACCAGAAAGTTTGGATATCAGAAAAGTTTTCCGCAACCTGGGCTTGTATAAAATACCTGAGTTTGGATAAAATAGTGTTGCCCCAACCTTGCTGTATTGGGGCACGTGAAGTTTCCAATAACGGGTGGAATGTTTTATCGCTCAAAAAACTT
>APFE031094732.1:134475-239333 GCA_000404065.3 Pinus taeda | reverse complement strand
TCATTTCATCGATGAAGGGAATTGGGAACTTGTTTTTAATTGTTATTTTGTTTAGTCCTCGATGCATAACCTGAACAATCCATCTTTCTTCCACACCAATACAACTGGAGCAGCATACGGACTTTTACTTTTTTTGAGATGATTCCACACTTTAAAAAATCTTGGATTAATCCTCAATTTCCATTTTTTGATGATGTGGATATCGATACGGTTTTGATGTTGACAGGGTTTGATCCTGCTTTGACTTCTATTGTATGCTTGATTTCTCTATTAGGAGGCATTTTCATGGGCAGGTCTTGGAATACTTTTTTGTGCTTCTGAATTAGCTCTTGTACTTTTGGTGCTTCTTTGTTGATCAATTTGGAAGTTAACATTTCTAATTGGTGACATTGTACTACATAGGTTGGTTCTCCTCTTCGAATCATTTTCATCATTTGGGATGATGATATGATTTGATTCTCAGGTGCTTGGAATCGATATAACTTGTATTTCTGCCCTTCCCATTCAAATTTTATAAACTGCTTTTCATGGTTGGCAAAGTACCTATGGTTTGTAACCACTGGATACCTAAGACCACATCTGATCCTCCTAATGGTACAGTGTAGAACGGAGATTCTAAATTAAAGTCTTGAATCCACAATTTGACTTTATGGCATTTCCCTACCTTTTCAATCTTCTTACCATCGGCTACCATCACATTCATGTTGGGCATGGGAAATGTGAAAATGTTGAGTCTCTTCGCCATGGTTGAGTTCAAAAAATTATAGGTGCTATCGATGTCAATGAGAACCACTACATTGTTCTTCTTGATATGTCCTTTTAATTTTAATGTTTGGTGTTGTGATATACCTGTCATAGCCGGTAGTGACACTTGCGGAATGCTTTTGTCGTCTAGTTCGGAAGAGAATTCTGGGGCATCTTCGATTTCTTCTACGTATGATTCATCATTGTCTGAATCATTCGTTGCTTCACAGTTATACAAATTCTTGGTCTCTTTTCTTTTAGCACACCTATGTTTAGGGACCCACTTTTCGCCACAGCGTTTGCACTTGCCCTCCTTCATCCTTTGCATTTCCAAGTTAGGTTTTTCTCCTTCATGAAGATGTGGTGGAACATATTTTGTGTTATCCGTATTCGCAAACTGGGGAAATCTTTGTCTCAAATATACTTTTTCAGCCTTTGACCACAGCATCTTTTCAAATTTCTTTTCAGCACCTTTTGCTTTTTGTCTTGCTACTTCTATCGACATAATGTCATGAAGCTCAAGTTCTACTCGTAGATGGGTTTTAAGTTCGGAGGTGTGCGATTGGATTAGACAAGTTTCTAATAATCCAGGTACTCGTGTTGCTAAAGTCTCCCATTCTCGAGCGTATTCATCCACATCTCCTTTTTGTCGCAATTTGGTGAGTGTTGAAAAGAACTCTTCTTCCTTGACACCTCGGAACCTTTTAAAGAACGCATCCTTAAATTTTCTCCCACTGATAGCAAGTGTCGTCTTCTTCCACCACATATACCAATTATATGCTTCGCCTTCCATTTTCAAGGAAGCATGCCTATCTTTTCGTCATCATTTTCATGGAAGCATGCCTAATCTTTATTGAGCCAAGCAATGTTGCACTTTTCCTTGCCGTCGAATTTGGGTAGCTCGATTTTTGCTCTTCGTTGATATTGATTTGAAAACGACATATTGGTGAATGGATTCCAGAGTTGCTTATTTTGAAAGTTCGTGTTACTATTTTCTTGATCAAGCGTGGAAGATGTCTTCGGAGACTCGAGTTTCTCATGTGCATCATTAAGCCGCTTCATTATTCTGGGTATTTGATCAGGTGTAATCTTCAAGCTAGTACAAATACAACCCAACATCACCATAGCTTGATCCACCTTAACTGAAAGGTCTGCTTGATCCTTTTTAAATTCATTCTTGTTTTCCTCGAGCTGACTCTTTATTTCCTTTGTTGTGTCCTGGAGCTTTTTGATTTTATCGCCTTGTCCAATCACCTTAGTCTCAAGGTCTACTAGCCTTTTATTGAAATCAGCCATCGACATTAATGAAGCCATTGAGCGTGTGTGAGGTGGGGTATACTTATCTAGTGTAATTAATTAAATTTTTTTTTTAAATTGACTAATTTCTTTTTAAAAAAATATTAAATGATTATAAAACTATGGTTATATAATTATATAATAATTATAAGTTATATGATTAATTATAGAAACCTTTATACCACCACTATTAATTATAAATGACTTATGATTATGGTGAGTTATGGTTGAGCGGCATAAAGAAGGGACGGATCAAAGGCGTGGACAAGGCAGAATGGTCAGCAGAGGGTATGCATGGTAACGGAGGTAGCGGAGACAATGGGGAAATAGCAGCAACGGTCAACAGGCAAATTAGCGATGGAATGACACTAGATGCACGACGTGGCCACCAGGACAACGACATTGACGAGGACAAGGATTGACGGCGGTGTCGTATGGACGACAGGGATGATAGCAGCAGACGTCAAGGGCGGGGGCACAACGGAGAGGGACGAACGAGTGACGTACGGCAAACGATTTTGCAGAAGGACGGACGCAGGGTGAACAGCAAACAAATGTGGACGATGAGTGATGAATGACAGCGGGTATAAACAAGAATCTGATGGTAGTGCCGGGATACGCGGGGGACTAAAGCAGCGAAGAAATGCGGTGACGAGAAGACTGGAGATGGCAGCACTTTTGGGCACGCGACTGGTAGAGCGGTCGAGGTGAACGACTGAAGGAATATGCGGCTAGAGAAGATAGCGGTGGTGCCCTGAACAGATGAGTACACAACAATAGGTTATAGTGGATGAGAACAGCAGTTCATGATTGAGCGGTTGTAGGCAGAAGATCAATTGCTCTCATACCAAATGGAACAGAGAAACTCAGTATTAAACAGAATAATATTATATATATATATTATTATATAGATATATATAGATATTATTAATAATGATTTGAAGATGATTTACCAAATGAGGCCTGGCTTAAATACAACCTTGGGTGCCTCTTGGTGAATGGGCATGATCAAAAATTTTGTCATGCCCTTTGCCTAATAAACTAGTAATTACGAATAACTAATTTTTTATATAACAGACTTGAATTTCTTTTAATAATAATAATAATAATATTGATGATTAAGTCGAAATTGAACTATTAGGATTGATTGACGATCAAAAGAGATTTTCCATCAACAATACTTGATTACCAATTGATGCAAGGTGATTTACTATTTTTGGAAAGTGATACTTGAGAATTTAGACTTCCTATCTTTAGTAATTCTATCTTTAGACTTTCTATTTTTAAAATCCATCCCTAAGCTGCCAATTTTCAACAATTTTGATGGTTAATAAAGCATATAATAGCAAATAAAATATGATGTCAGCCCTAGAAAATGGCTGAAAAATGCATGAAAAACTTTGAATTAGCTTCTCTAATGCACTTTTAAACAAAATCTAACCCTATGGCATACATCAACAAGTCATTAAAAATTTTAAAAATGAGATTTTGCTATAATTTAGCCCTAATTTACAATAAAATAAAATGAGTTTAGGGTTTTAAAGGAATGTCACACATGCCCCCGCCCCCCTCGGGGACAAATCACTATGGAACACTACATGTCCCACTTTTAAATGTAAGCTATGGAAGTTGTTGAGCATGGAATTGTTAGTGATAACACTATAACAAGCATACTCAATAAAGTGCATCCTCAAGCCAATCCACAAAAATAGGGAACTAAATTTAGGAGTAAGAGAGAAGATCCCATAGACTAGGGTGCTACAATAGAAAAGCGTATCTTAGGGGCTCATATTTTCCATTTGGCTAAATTTTCCATTTTTTGTCAAAATGGATTCACCCATTCAAAATGAATGTTCACCCAAATTTCTATTGGATCAAATTCTTTATTGTGAAAAATAGCCAAACTTATCCATAAAATAAACAAGTTTATTATAAATTGATAGAAGTTTAAAAAAAATATTCCCAAATGTTTAAAGTTGATAATTTGAGAATGATCAAGTATCACTTGGGTTTTATCTATTGAATGGTGTTGTCATTAATGCCAACATCATCTTTGAATGCTCTTAATATTAGTATATGGATTGGATTGCATGGGAAGCTCTATTGGTCAAGAATCCCTAGAAAGATGAGGAGCTCCTACAGTGTGGTCATGTGCCCCGCATTTGATGAGGAATTTGGATGTGAAGATCAGAAAATTGGCAGGCAAGACCATCTTCATTTGATTCTTCTCACCGTGCCGATTCCAATGGTAGGTGGCACGCTCCACAACTCCTCATGGTTGAGGAGATATGCCTCGTCAAAGTTGGAGCCCCATTTTTGTTGATTTGGGGTAGCATCGAATGTGCTCTAGCCACAAAATTTGGTGGAGAGGTTAGGGTACATGAGATCTCCAATACCCAGAAAGGGTTTGGGCAGATTCTAAACAGTTAGGGAGATATTAAAATAAATTAATAATTAATATTTTTAATGGAGTCCCTAAGTCTAAACTTAGGGAAATTCAAATATTAATATATATAAAACTGTGTTAGAATGGTCCAAAAGACATGGATCAAGGTAGATCTAATCCTAGCTATTTATTAGGGACTTAATCTCGGTCGTTGATATGTCAACGAGAAAAGTATAAGAGGAGGCTTGAGGGTCACTTAGAGAGCAGTAGCACACCAGATGATCAGTCATTCTATTCTCTAGAGCGGGGTTTGCTAAGAGAGATAGAATCAATGATCGGAGTTGCAGCTGAGGGGCATTGAGTACAAAGAGACATAGAGGCAGAAATAGTGTCGGGAGATCAACGCAGGATCCAGAGAGAGTGACGCAATAGCAGCCAGGGCCATGCAAAGGCAGCCAGGAGTTGCGCAGTGCTTCAGAGAGACCAGCGTTGCTGACGCAGAGGGCCAGAAGGCTGACGCAGGGCCTCATGAGGCTGATGCGGGCCCATTCAGGGTGACGCAGGACCAACGTTGGGCAGAGAGAGGCTGATGCAGTTCAGAAAGGCCGACGTTGGGGTTTCTGGGGCAGATTGGAGCTGAGGAGCTGCTGGAAGGTTTATCCGAGGTTTTAGCCAGGACATTTGTCTCACACTTAGAGGTACTACTGCCAAGGAAAATCTCTGTTAGGTTACCCAGATTTGGCACCCAGATTGTACTCTGAAATTGCTTAATAAGAAAACCCTCAGATAGCTGCACCAGTTTTCCCGCATTGGGTTTTTCCAAGGACATTGGTCCAAAAATAACGGTGTCATTTTGTGTGCTTGTTTCTATTTCCTTCAGTTGATGATTTGTAATATGTTGAGCATGCACTAGTGTTTATTTTCAGTATTTACATTGTAAATAACTTGTTAAGTAACGGAACAAATAGGTAGGAATAAATCAATAAAGTGCATGGAGGGTTTCTAACTGGTAGACTTAGAAACTTCCACAATTTTGTGATCAAAAGCCCCAAAGGAAATGCTACAAGCTGCTTATTGATTGGTTTATTGGGGGGGTTTATTTTCAAGAAAACTAAATTATTTTTTTGATGGGCCTATCCTAGTTAAATTCACTTGCAAAATAGTATCTTGACAAAGGGAAATTAATTAATTTTTCGGAAATTGGGTCGGCATCCAGAAGTAGATTGTTTTGGCTCCAAAATTTGAATTTCAAATTTGAATTTTGGAGGGTCAACTCCCTCCTTATAAGCTCAGCCTCCCCCCTCTTGGTGTCCCTTCGACCTATATAAATAGGGGTCATTTCCCCTGCATTTGGATCATCTCCTGCGCACTCAATCTGATACATCTCTGATTGTCTGTGGCCTTGTGGAGTCACGCTCATCTAAAGAAGCAGGTTGAATTCTAGAAAGGGTTTGGGGTTAAATTTTATTCTTTTGATGGATGGTTTTCACTGGGTCTGAGCAAGGCTTTTTCACTGGGATTATGAACAGAGTTTTGCACACCCTTTGGCATTTTTTTGACCTCTGTTGCAAAATATCTGAGGCTTAAATTGCCCCCCACAACTTGGATTTCTGAGGCGCATTGAGCATCCTTAGAGCGAACTCTGGGCAAAGTCTTGGCCCTCTTTCCTTAAGTTTTTTCGCTCTTTCACAGGGTCACACATCTGAGCTTTTTCTGTGGTTTTTTGGCTACCTCAGAGGCCGATTTTCAGCCCCCTCTGATGGTATATTTCTCTGAATTAGATGTAGGTCCTGAGGCCTAAATTTCGGCCCTAGAACAGAAGCAACACAGTGGCAAGCTGAGGCATCTATATAAGGCAACTTGACTTGTCTTTCTGAGGCCTAACCCGACCTTATCTGAAGCAAGTTCTGAGATTTCATTGAGCCCTAATCTGAATCTTATTTGAAGGCATGTTTCTAAGATAAAGGTGCACATCCTGTGGCACATTTTTGGCCCTATGTCAGAAGTAAAATCTGAAGTTTTTGGCCCTCTGTGGTAAGGGAAGTCTGAGCCTAACTTAATGAACCTGTGGGCATTGCGCATCAGTTTTGTGCCTTATCTTTTCTGAGGTGTTTCATCATTTCAGACTTATACTTTTGTTTGCCTTGAATCTGTGGTCTCTAAAGCACTGGTTCAGGTAGTTTTGATGATAAATTTCACTCTCTCCAAGGCAAATCAGAGGTCTCATCTCGGCATTTCCTCTGTGGCTATTCAAGGGCAGATCTGAGCATTAAAGTTTGGTTGATATGGTGTTTTCCTTCAATGAACAGAGGCAGATCAGAGATCAGCATTGAAGACCTAATCTGGCACTTTTTTTGAGACACAGATCTGGAGCAATCTGTGGTGGCTGAGTGGATCAGTTCTGTGGCTGAGTCAAACACTGGTTTAATGGTTTTTTCAGTGACAGGCCTTCTGCATTATTCGTGAAGCTATTCTGAGTCGATCAAACTCTTTATGAGCAATTTTGTACCGTGCTAGATCCAAGACTATTGCTTAGAAAGATAAAATGTTAGATCATATTTGAAGCTTGTTCGAGTTGGCATCAAAGGTCAGTTTCTGGAATCTTCCTGTAGTTGATCGAGGCCCCTTTATGTAACACTATTTCAAGATGTTTCCACAAGGATAGAGGTTGCGGTGTAGTTGGTTGAAAGCACTTGTCACATTTTCAGACATTAAGATCAGAGACACCTCAGGACATCTTCAGTGGCACATCCTGCATCAGCAGACCTGACTTGACATACTTTGGCTTATTAATCATCTGAAGCTTACATCAGCTGTTAGGTTTTTATTCATATTCTGCTTACCATTGCTAAGAACACATTGCAGTATGTAACAGCGATGTGACAGAGTTGAAAACATTATGATGCCCAGAACATTGAAGTGTGTGTGTGTCCTAAATGCTGATTATTAGTTCTTCCTGCAAATCTGTCCTTTTAGCTGAAATATGTTATTGGTCCTTTACCATAGCTAATACCAATGGGAAGGATGTGCTAATGAATGTTTTTATGATCAGCGATACGAATGTGTTGTGATTGATAAAGATTCAGAGTTCAGATCTGGAGCTACCTATGTGAAATGGCATGATTGAGTACTCTTGTTTATATGATGACTGAGACAAGCATGCCAGGGAAGTTGTAACCTTGCTGGGCAAGCATTTGACAGAGAGATCACTGCTGCTGATAACCAGTATCTGGAATCTAGTGCTACAGGTCATTATCAGTATTATATGTTGGTTCATTGATGGTATAAAAGTTTTTGACTTGATTGCTAAAGCTTGCTTGCTGGTTCAGAGATCAGATCAGTAGGTAGGTTCTTGATAACAGAGTTTACTGATGTCTAAGTGTATGGCTATGTCAGTTGAGGACAATGTCGTGCAGATGACAGGGGTTGGGCAGTGAGATTTGTTGAGTAGAGCTGCTAGGATTTTCATGTATGGTTTGATGAAGTCTGTTATGTCAGTATATGTGCCTTAAGAGCATATCAACATTAGGGTTTGCAGTGTGCAGTTGGAACATTAAGCAGAGAGAGTCGTTATTGCTGCTGATGACCTTGTACCAGTATAGCAAATCAGCAAGTCAGCAGACTGTTTTGATTTTATTTTATTGATATTAAGCACTGGCAGATCCAGTTTGAAAATGAGATGAAACTGTTGTCCGCTGTGGTGAATTGAAGGTTGGGGCCTGAAAATACTTAAGGGTGGCAGGGTGCGCCGGTGCAGGGTGTTGGAAAATCCTTTCAGTCGGAGCTGATAAACCAGAGCGTTGGAGCTGGTAAATCAAGGCATTGGAGCACCCTTCCAGTTGAAATTGATAACCAGGGTGTTGGAGCATCTTTTGAGTTGGAGCTGATAAATCAAAGGGTTGGAGCCTCCTTCCAATTGTAGCTGGAGAATCTTCGAAGTTGAAGCTTCCTATTAATGTAATCTTTACAGACCTATATCATGAAACATTCAGTGGTTTTTCTCTCAAAAGGGTTTCCACCTTAAAATCTCGTGTATTGTATTTGTCTTTGATGTTGTGCATTTTGAATGGTGTTGTGATGTTGATTTATGATTGATCTGAAGCTAATGTTATTTATTGCTCTGAAGATTAATATTTAACTAAATTGAGTGAAATATTGATTCACCCCCCTTCTCAGTGTTTCCAACATTTTCCTATGTTCCACCAATGTATATTATTATTTAATAATTGGATTAAATAATAATATACATTGACCCATATTCATTATTCATATCGATACAAATATCATTCATACTCATCATTGTTGAATAATGTAACTAGTGTCGGTCTTCATAATTGTATTTAAGAAAGAAAAAGAAATTTTTTGTTGTAAAAGAAATATGACCTATTAAAGCATGGGCTTCATGCTTGGGTCATTGGTCCATAGGTCATTGCACCCATTGTGTGCTCTAGATTTGTTTATATTAAGTCAAAGTCATAGTCATTATGTAAGAGGCCCTTCTTGAGCTCATTGTGTCAAAGAAAGAAAATATTTTTATGTTAAAATTAGGCCTTGCTTCTCATCCTCCAAGTCAGCCTAGCCTTATATGAAGTCGGCCTCTTCAACTGTTCATGTCAGCTTATTAGTGGAGGTTCCAACAACTATTTATAGCAAGTAAACTTGACTTAGTTTGGGGCATGGCATGATAAATTCGAATCTGTAATTACACAGAAAAAGAAGGTTTCAAAGTTTGTAATAGGAGCAGTTAATAAAGAGGACGAAATCTGTTAGAGTTGCAGTAGGGATGCAGGAACCAAAATCTAGAATGACTGCAGGGACCGAAGTCTAGAATAATTGCAAGGACCAAAGTCTAGATGGATTGCAGGGATCTAGGTCTAGAATAATTGCAGAGACCAAAGTCTAATATGATTGCAAGAACCAAAGTATAATTGCAGGGACCTAAATCTTGTATAACTATAGGATAGAAGTTTATTACAGGATTGAAGTCTTTATGAGGTCAAAGAAATGAACCAAGAGATGTTTTTATCTTGTGAAAGGTCGACTTGATGGATGGAGAGAGGTCTAGGTCGAGTGTCTAGGATTGTCTCAACTTGGTCTGATTCTACTAAGGAAAGAGTTTGAATGAGTTTTCCCCTTCATAGGGGTTTTGCCTTGGCTGAGTGCCTACATCTGGTGTCCATTTGTCATTGATGATCTTCATTTTTTGGTAGTTGTTTGATGATAAAATAACATAATAATAACAAGAAAAGGAAACTAAAATAATGTCACAAGAAACCATCAAAGTTAAGAGAAATCAAATTGAATTTCCCTAACGTAGCTGCCCTAGATTTCTCAACAATCATTTATCCATACACCACAAGATTCAGTAATCAAATTCAATAATGAAATACATTGATCCATATTCATCATTCTCGAATCTACATTGATTTAAAAATTAAATTTGTCATTCGTCATTCTAGAATGCAAATTGATGTAAAATTTAAATTCATCATTCATCATTCTAGAATCTAATTAGTACTAAGAAAAATAGACTATAGTGGATATTGAAGTTTGAAGATTAGAATAGTAAATTGATATAATTCAAACTCAAAAAAGGTGCTTCTAGGCGTACCCATCAAAAGGAGTGCTTCTAGGCGTCCCCCCTCAAAAGTGGTGCTTCTGGGCATCCCCCTTTTGAGGGGATGCCCAAAAGCCCCCCTTTTGGGGAAACGCGTCCCCCACACAAGGGAATTGTTTCCCCTGTGTCTTCCCAAAAGGGGTCAATGGGCAAATGTTTCCCCAGGCGTTCCCCCATCCCAACTGCGTGGGAAGTGTGGGGTGCCGCAACCCACCCTGGGGGACGCATCCCTGTAGAGCACTAGTTTTTTCTATACAACAAAAATTGCCTAGTAACCATTATTTTCTAGCCAATGAAATGATGTATTAATCCTTTTTATTGAAACTCAAGCACTCTCAATTTCCAACCCTTCTTATGGGTAGGAAACATTGCCAACCTTGCAAATAGAACCTTTCCAACTAAGGCAAAGATTACAAATTTAAATGTCAAGGAAGCTCTAGCAATTCATCTCAAACCTAAATGATATTGCTCCGATGCAAAACCTAATGAGCTTCTTGCTCAAAGCATAT
Organism: Pinus taeda; assembly: GCA_000404065.3. NCBI lineage: Eukaryota > Viridiplantae > Streptophyta > Pinopsida > Pinales > Pinaceae > Pinus > Pinus taeda. The sequence continues at coordinate 228,781 of APFE031094732.1, read as the reverse complement.
GCATCAATAGCAATGGCCACTGCAAAGCCAATATACAAGCCTTGTTGTTGAAGTCTAAGACTCTTTTATAGGGCTGAATTGTGTCAATCGCAAACACAAACTACTGCTTTTTTATTGCCATTCGATTGCAATTAGAAATGTAGGCTTGATAAAGTCTCTATGCCAACATATTTGTATCAAATTGATTCCAAGAAAATTCATTTCATGAATAATTGCTTTAGTTGACTTTTGCAATAATGAGAGAATGATCCAAAAACATTGAGGGATTTTTCACAATGAACTGGGAATTTGAAAATACCTTTTTTTATTCTCTCTTTCAGTCTTTCTCAACTTGTGTACCTCTTGTTTACCCTGCAACATCAAGGCAAACAGTCATACACAACATCTAAAAACAAACATTTTGAACATTTTCATCACACATTATAAATATTAAAATCTTATCCAAACCACAAAATAACATAAAATGTCCAACAAGGGACTCCTTACTACCCTATTACAAGACATATTTACAAGTATATTTTTTATATTCTCTTTATAATATTATGTGAGTTAGATATACAACAATTATTCTTGCATCAATTAAGAATATATTAACTTTCAATCTGCATAGTCATAGCCATTGCTACAAAGTTAGATGCTACAAAGTTCCAGGCATAATCCAATCTATTCTCAAACTGAAGGCCTGCTACTACCATCTCTTATAGTTATATCTATTTACCCAAACTACCAAATCAGAAAATAAAACTTCAAAATTCCCTTACTACTAGTACTTCTTCCCTGCAATAGATTTATTGTAGCAAATCCTTGGCAATCTCAATCAAAGATCAAGCTCTGATACCATGTGAGAATTTCAAGCCTTAAGTGACTAATATCCTTATTATCTCAATCAAACATGTAGATTGTTGAATTTAATTAATGCTGAAATTAAATTTCAAACCTTTGCATCAATCACACAATAGCAAGAAATTAAACCGTGGAAGCATAAAAATTATATTTTCATATGAACAGGAATTATTCATTCAAATCAGCTTTTCGTTCCTTTGAAAAAACATAAGGAAACCTCCACAGGTTGCCCAAAAAATAGCATTACATTGTTACCAAAAACACCCTAAATTCAGCTTGTACAACGTATTGAAAAAAATCAAAAACACCCTAAACTAAGCTTGTCTAGCTTACGAAGAAAAAAACCAAAAATAGCAAAAACTTGTTGTGCACCCTATGGGAGAACTTGTGCCAACCTATCTATACGAGTGTACAAATCCATATGGATTTATCTGTACATGTTAGTTTTTGATGGATACGGTAGCATCGGATAGGTGTTATAGTCTCAGATGACGCTAAGAGGCTAAGGAACACTAATCTCCAAAACCCATAAAAGGTTTCATAAGATAAACTTGGGAACTAAAACAATTTGCCGTAATTAAAATATTTTGTAAGTCTAACTTAGGAAAAATGGTAAATTAACCTTTATTAATTAAGAATATTTGAGATTGCTCTAGAGGTGTCTATTGATGAAGTCTAATTGATCTTAGCCATCGATGCAAATTAAATCATGTTTGTTGAGACTCCAACAAAAAATGTAAGAGAAGGTCGAAGGGCTTGGGGATAGCATCAATGTGATCACTGTGAGAAGGCAGATCGAGCTACCCAGATCACAGTTTTCAATGAGGGCATAGTTAGAGCTAGGGAAAGAGCATCAGAGAGAGGAGGCAACAAAAATTTGGGAAAAGAAAAATTCAGGAGAGTTTCCCAGTGATTTTCCAGTGCCAGAGAGATAGGAGAACGGAGGTCGAATTATCTAGAGAGAGGGTCGCTACAGCTAGTGCGAATAGCCAAAAACCCTAGTGTGAGTTGCGTGAAGAGGGTTGATTCAATTGCCAAAGGCTAGATCAGCACACAGGAGGCAGAGCAAGTCACTTCCCGAGGTAGTACGACTTGTCCAGAGTTAGTTCTGAGGTTGTCCAATTTTCTCCAGCCAGGTCATGCGCATTTCCAGTCCATTGGTGCGAATTGTTGGGAAATGCGAGTGGTTGGAGAGACATTGAGTTGATTGCTGAGGGAGATAATTTATCTCCAGATATTTTGCTAGTTGATTTCGGAGGATAGCCAACTGGGTATTCAATTGTAATAATTCTCAAATTGTTGCATAATAACAATAAAACCCTCATCTGTTGCACTGGTTTTCCCTTCGGGGTTTTTCTTGGAACAATTGTCCAAAAATAATGGTGTCATTTTTATTGGTTGTGCGCATCTGTTTCTTAGTTCCTATTTTATAATTCCATGGCATTTTTGTTGTGAAGAATGCATCAGTCATTAAATAGTTATTTGTCGTAAACAAATAAACTACTAATAGTTACAAGATTAAACTCTAGTTGGTGCATTCGTCGCAATTTCACATGGAATCAGAGCATTGAAGATCAAATCATAGGCTCAAAAGTGAAAGGAAGTGATCGTGTAGTTTCATAGGGAGATCTGAAGCACTATCTCCAGATCAACGCAGGGCAGCCAGGCAGTGCAAGTAGCAGAGAGGCAGAAATCGATTTCCAATTCAGGGTGAAGGAAAAGCTCGAATTGCCTCAAATCTATAGCAACAGGCAATCGATTTGCCAAAGAGGCTTTCCAACTATGTTGCCAGGAAACGTGGGTTCGGGGACGGGGACGGCATTTTTGGAAACAGGGTGCGTGGGTTCGTCGGGTAATATAATAATATTAAATTTTAATAATTATATTTTATAAATATAATTAATGATATTATGAAATTTGAATTTGTATATTTTTCAACTTTAAACAAGGAAAACTTTAATCATTTAAACATGCACATCATTGAACATTCAACATTGACATTGAAATTTCAATTTTTCAAAATATATATAGTACAAAAATTTAACAAGTCTGCGCTGAGTAGAGGTAAGTTTGTGGCATTGTCATCTCTGTTTAGGGCTTCGATTGGGTATAGGAGTCTGCATAGGGAGGCCGAGGTCTGTTCCTTAGTGAACAGTGCGTTGTTTTGTGTAAACAGTGGCATGAATCAAGCCCTACATCTCAGCATTTGACAACAACAAGGAGGAGGGACTATGCCGCAACTATAGGAGGCAAATTGAGTGTATAAAAGTGGACTGACAATTGTGGCTCATGTTGCAAACAATCCGAAACAGCAAGAAATTGTGACATTCATTCGGCAAGCCTTTAAAAGCACTTGTATGAGTTGTCACGTTATTGTAATTCTGCTTAATGTAGTTGAGCCCCTGTGGGTGTTCACTGTTCAAATGTGTAATATAATGCACCTATATTTTTCAGACGCCAGCCTTGTGAAACTTTTTCATGGAATAATAAAATTGAAAACGAAAACTTGTAAATACCACTGTCGTTGAAGCTGCTTTGTCCACTGTCGTTGAAGCTGCCCACTGCTGCTGAAGCTGCCCACTGCCCACTGCTGCCGAAAATGGTAAATGGGAACGGCTCAAGCCTCAACCAAATGGAAAAAAGTTAAATGAAATCACGTATCAGAAATTTGGATGTGTGCGTTCATAGATATTAGAGAGTTAAAGATTAGGGTTTTTTTTTAAAGTTTTTACATTGTTATAAGTTAAAACTTAATAATAAAAATAATTTTAATTTTTTAATTTCAATTAAAAAATTATTTGAAAATTAAATTTTTAATATAGTTTTTTTTATGAAAACCCAAAGACCCACCCAAAGAACCCAAAAACCCAAGAACCTGAAGAACCCATTAAAGGAAAAGAACCCAAATTTTTTTTTTGAAGAACCCGGTTCTTCATGTAAGAACCCGGTTCTTCTGGGTTCTTCTGGGAAGAACCCGTACTCGAATCTGGTACTTGGGTGCGGGAACCCGGGACGGGTTCGAGAACCCCACCCCCGGGTGCGGGTACCCATGCAACATAGCTTTCCAATGAGCTGATCAGTAGAGTCACAGAGCATATCTAGCACAATAGATTTGCAGCAAGGGTTTTGCAGTTGCAGATCAGTGCATCGTAGGAAGAGAAAAGCACATAGAGGGAATTTCTAGTTTATTTCTCCAAAGGTTTCCAATTGTAGGAAAGGAGACTATGATTTCCCGCAGCAATAGGCTATAACAGACTTGTTAGTCCATCCAGTACGAGTTTCAAGGTTAGCAGTACATGTGCCAAATTTCAAAGGGCTTCCAGGAGGTAAAGCGAGTTACCTAAAAGAAGCGGCAGGCAGTGCAAATTCCGAGAAGAACACCAGAGGCAAGTGCAGAAGCACATTTGTGCATTCGAGGGGGAGTGCATGTAGTAGAGAGAAGGTCGAGTTGTCAGAAGGAGAAGGAGATTTCCAACGTATAATTCTCCAATTGATTTGAGTTTCCCAGAGATGGCCACAGCAAGACTCAGAGAACAGGACAGACTTGACAAAGCCTCAACCTTTGGCATTTGGAAGGCTATGATGCAATTCCTACTAGATGGCATAGTCTAAAGGAGTTCATGACAACGTTAGTTGTTGAACTGATAGATCCTATCCAATATCTTGATTACAAGAAGGATATGGCCAAAGCAAAGAGGATGGTCCCAGACGAGGTTTGAGATCAAATTGTTCGGCATATTGCAGATAAGAATATAGTAAGGGAAATGTGGGAGGCCATTGTGAAGTTATACCAGGATCCATCTGATAATCGAAAAATGATTCTCAAGGAAAATTTGAGGACAACAAATGTGCAGAAGGGTGAGAGCGTAACTTCCTACCTCACCAAAATTCAAGAGTCTGAGATGAACTTGAAATTGCAGGAGATATGCTAGCAAATAGCGAACTGGTGCAGACAACTCCAAACGGGTTTACCAAAGGAATAGCAAACTTTTGTTCAAGGGACACTAGATGAGATAAGCTACCAGATTGGAAATGCATGTGGAGTGATTTCACTCAAGAAGAGTTAATGCTTAGTCTCGCAGATGGTGGTACCAGAAGTAGTGGCAAGGGACCGAAGGTGGAGAAGGAAGAATAAATCGTAGCCCTTGCAAGAAAGGGAAAGGTGAACAACAGTCCCAGTCAGGGACATGACTGAAAAGGAGGAGAGAAGGAGAAGAAAGACCTGTTGAAGGTCAAGTGCTTCGAATGTAGTGAGTTTGGTCACTATGTCACCTAGTGTCCAAAGAGGAAGAAGTATAAGAAGGGGCAGCAGACAACAGCTTCGGCAAAGATCAATGAGTTAAATTCTAGATTGGATGAATTCACATTGATAGCAATGATACCTCCAGATGGAGGAGGAACATGATGCTTCAGATTACCAGTATGGGTAGGATCCACGAGGAGCAATAGGAAGTCTAGATCAGATCCAGTTACTGTTCACATGGATCAACACCTTTGCTACAGGGGCCCAAAGTAATAGAGTAGCGGGAGGATCGAAGTGTCAACAATGTGCAATCAGATTTTTGAGGGATAATGCAGAGCTAGTTTTAGTTAGATACTCGAGAGGTAGTTGTAGAGCTAGTTGGGCGTAGTCAGGTGCTCGGTACTCAGTGCAGAGCTAGTTGTAGTCAGAGACTCGAGACAGGTGCAGAAACAGTTACAGTGACGCAGTAGATTAGAGAGAGTTTGAGACACATAGAGAGTCTAGCTTCAGAGGGAGCCTCCCTATTGATGCTTGATCTTCGGGTTTTGAGTAGATCAGTACAAATAGATGCAATGCTAACTGCAACACATAGGTAGTGTAAAAAATTTTGAATCTACACATCAGAAATCCTACTGCAATCACTGGTTTATCATCTCCTACTTGTTTTTACATTCAACAAGATATTTAATTATTTAAACAATGATGAATAACACTATTGCAGACTCCACTGACATACAGATCATAAACTGAAATAGATATGAGACAAACACACAAGGGACACAATTATTTTTGGACAACATGTCCCGAGAAAAACCTAATGCAGGAAAATCAGTGCAACAGCTCTAAGGGTTTTCTATTATTAAGCACTGGTTTTGAATACAACTCTGGATGCCCTCTCGGCAATCCAGTTACAGAGAAAAATACATTGGCAGAAACTTAAGTGAGATTATCTCACTTCACCCGGAAAAATCCCTCTGATCCGGCAACTGAACTAACTATCACCGGCTACAATTGTCTTGCCCCTTCGCAGTAGCTGTGTGGGCCTACGTGGAGCTTTCTGAGGCTCTGTGTTAGCTTTGTGCTGGTCTCACTGCCTCCTGGAGCTCTGACGTCAACCTTCTCGGCTGATCCTGCTGCTCCCCCGTTGAATTCGGACTTCTGCAAGAGGTCAGCTGATCCTCTATGTTGGCACTATGTCAAGCACCGTGTGGGCCCTCCTTGGTCTGCGTTGCCTCTTCTAGTGTATCTCTGCCTCTCTCTGTTGAGTATTCGAGGTTCTGGAGAAGATCCTCCACCCCAACTATCCTTGGTCTGCGTTGCCTCCTCTAATGTATCTTTGCCTCTCTCTATTGAGTATTCGGGGTTCCGGAGAAGATCCTCCACCCCAACTATCCCTGCCCCTCTGCTGCAACTCAAATCACCTGTTTGATTTTCTCAGCAAACCTCACCCTAGAAAATCGAACTAACTGATCAATATGGTGTATCTCCAACTGACCCTCAAGCCTCCTCTTATACCTTTCCTGTTGATGAATCAACCGCCGAGATTAAGTGCCTAATCAACGGTTAAGATTAAAATAGAATTGATCCTCGTCACTTAACAACTTCTCACCCATATTTTTATTAATACCCATTAATATTTTTATTTTCCCAAGTTTAGACTTAGGGACCCCATTAAAAATATAAATTATTTTAATAACTCATTATCCGAGTGGAATTTCTCCAAACGATTTCTGGGTCTTGGAGATCTCATGTGTTCTAGCCCCTCCACAAAATTTCAGAACTAGAGCACATCCGATGCTACCCAAAATCAACACTCCGCCTTAATGAGGAATGTGCTCTAGCAATACTTCCCAACAGAAGCATTACACTGATCCACTGCATTGGTCCTCTGTGTTTTTGATGCTTGCCCACTGCCCTTCATCCACTACACTGCTACAACCTGTATTGTTGCCCATGACACTACCACTGCCACTATTGCATCTATACTACAACTCCCTCTCAATATGTTGCATCATGTTGCCCATAGCACTGCCACTGCTAACTGTTGCACTGCAACTCAGTTGCTGAGAAGTAAGAAACTGAGAACTCACCCAAAAATTGACATGTTGGTCAATCTAGATGCCTCATGATGTTGAAGCTACCTCTGCTGCTAATCTGTGCTAACACTCTGCTGTTGCAATCTGCTTTGTGCCTCCCACACTGCTACAACATTCCACTGCGCTGCTTTAGACTTTAACACTCTAGCTCTGCCACTGTTGCTCCATCATCCCTCGCACCAACTGACACCTGTCATTCTACTACTGACATTAAGGACTCTCATAGCCGTATGTGATCCAAGAGTTTGGGCACCTCAAGGATCCTTCCCCTTACGAGTCCTCTCGACTACAACTCCATGTCGCCCCACCTCTTATCGTCCTCCTCGCCTTCCCTATCAGCTTTTGCTGGAACAGCCTTCGAGTCAAAAGCCTCTTCCTTGCCCTTCTTCTGAGGGCACTAAGTGGCGAAATGTCCTAGTTCCCCACACCTGAAGCATCTGACCTTGGATATATCCTCTTTCTTCCTTTTCTGTTGCCATTGTTGTCCCAATGATGCATGAGCTACATCCTCCTCCTCCTCCTCCTCCTTGACTCGGACTCCTCTGTCGCTACTTCCTGTCTTGGTCAACCTCCTAATCTCTTATTGTCGACGAGTTGCCCACATCTCCCCCCAACTGGAGAGAGAAGCCCTACCCAAGATACTCTAGACAAAGGTCTCCCAGTCGTTAGTGCCTGCATTTAGGGCAGTCCTGAGTTGGTGTAGACCCCACGGAAGTCAACTGATCTCGAATCCCTTGCAACCTAAGGAGGAAGGGATCGATTTCTTCACCCTTCTACGTCTGGTACTGTCTTAGCTGATTCTCTAATAGCATCTTTCGTTGCACGAAAGTCCCCTCATACAAGGTGGTCAAAGCCTCCCACATCTCCCTTGTTGTTTCCTTTTTAGCAATGTGTGGAACCACGTGATCTTTGACCCCGTCTATAATCATGCACTTAGCTTTCGCTTGGGCATCCTTGTACTTCTTCAGTACATCAACATCGACCAGAACAGATACTGTCTTCAAGGCATAGTCCTTGATGCAATTTTTGTCCAGGACTGCCAGGATCCTGGCCTTCCAGATGACAAAATTGGATGCTCCATCAAATCTGTCTTGATCCCTCAATCCATTGACTGCCATCTCTACTCAAATAAATATAGGACTAGTTCTCTTCTCCCTCTCCCGCTGCTTCCCAGCAAGACTCGGATCTAGATTTCTTTGACGCTAGAAATCCTCTAAGGAACAAGCTCCTCCTAGACTCCCTCTGAGTCCTAATTTCCTTCACGGAAATCCTCCCGCCAAATGTTGAATCACCCCTCTCCAATCCTCCTCTGTTGCTGCTCAGCAACTCGCATCTAGATTTATTTGGTAAGAAATATGCTAAGGTAGTGACTCCCTCTACCTTGGCTTTGTCTCCTCAGACACTGTTCTGCACCAATAACAACAGTGCCCCACCAGCACCACAGATCAAATCTGCACTGCTTCTCCCGCCCCGACAACTAACTAATCTAAGCCCCTCAAGCTTTGCGCTGGCCCAGAGAGTTGACGCAATCACTGTGTGAGCTCCTCTCGAGTACTAGGTCACCCTCCACTAGCTCGGAATGCTGACGCATGAACTGCGTGAGCCTCTGCGTTACTCCTTTGGCTCTGCGTCACTACTTCAGTTGCTCCTCTGGCTCTAAAACAACGATGTCACTTGGGACAACAAATTCTCTGCAGCAAATTTGCTAGATCTCCCGGTTAATGGCTTCAGTGTCCTGTGATCTACAATGCTCTGATACCATGTGAAAATCTCTGAATCTAAACATCAGAAATCCTAGCAAAATTTTTGGCTAGAGACGTGTTCCGCCATCTTTAAACCACGGGATCTGTCGTTGAGCGCATAAACCTGCGGATTTGGGGAGGCATGCACGTAGGAAATACAAGAGGTGGTCACGCTTGTTCGACTCCCTTGTAACCCCTGTGGGTACCCCTTCGAGTAGTAGCGCATTAGACAGAACCGCGTACAAACCGTCTTCCAAGTACCCTTTGGGTATATCGGAAGCCCCCTAGCTCCTTTGCAACCTTGCCATAGATAAACCGTCGGCCGTCTTGCTACTACAGTACACCAAGAACAGCACTCGGAGAGATTATTCACCCGTACGATAGGGTAGTCGGGTTGTACGGCTAAGGGTACGGTTGATCCTCCTTAGTTAGAGCCCTGAAACATTGGGTCGAGTACTACTATCAGACCCTTATGTATATTGCGATCTGTAGCCCCTGACACTCCTCGAGACCATAGTTCCCTTTTCTATCTTGGGATCACGCATAATCTCTGCCAGATCAGATCTCGCAAGGGGGTTTGCAGTAGCAGCAGACGTCAGTCTCGCAGTTTGTAGTAGCAGACCAGCCAGTCCGATCTACTAGATCCAGTAGATCCACAACAGCACTCTAGTCCACTGATTAGAGCTATCTGATCCACCATTCAGATCTCTCAGATCCACCAGATCTGAGTAGTTGTGTAGGGTTCCTATATCGGGGTGTGCTTTTCGCAGGACTTTTGGCAGCATTGACATTTTGAGGATTCGGCCACTGCAGTATTCCTAAGGAAGGAGTAAAACTCCGTTAGGAGTTTTCAGAATCAGGACAATGAGCTGAGCATGGTGGTGCCATTCAATTCTTAGTGGAAAAAAATTCGAGCGGTCCCAAATTTCAAGAGCATTAGGTCAGTGCATGGTAGCAACTAGAGCTCAAGCTATGGCCAATGAGAGGATGGACAAACTTGAACAAACCTTGCAATCCCTCCAACTTCAGCTTGATAGAATAACTAACCTATTCCCTAAGGGCAAGGAGGAAGCCCGCGAGGAGGGGTATATTGGCAATGGACAAAGCGAGGATGAGTCTAGCCACTCTCCTCACCTCGGGGGCACCCACCAATAATCCCGTCCACGACCTTCCAAGTTGGATATGCATAAATTTGATGGTTCTCACCCAGTAGCATGGATAGCACAAATGGAGCAGTATTTCCATCTCAATAACATCTTAGATAATGAGACTCAGCTTATGGTGGGGAGCATGTACTTGGACACTGAAACGTGGCAATGGTGGGAATGGCATCAACGTTGCAGTGGAAGTTTTGTGTCTTGGAATGCCTTCAAAAAAGCTCTTACAGATCTCTTTGACCGGGAATCTTCTTTTTTGGGTCATCTTGCTAAGCTCCGACAGATGGGCACAATGGATGAATATGTTATAGCCTTTGAAGCCTTGGCCTTCCGCACTAGGGGTCTCTCAGATGTGTTCTACACGGAATGTTTTATTAGTGGTCTTAAAGAGGCCATAAAAGCCCACGTCCAACTGCACCACCCTCCCACATGGATGGAGGCTTGCAAGGCAGCTCATAACGTGGAACGTGTGTTAGTAGCCTAGTACATTCGCCCAAATTTCACCACCAAGGGTCGCCCCCCACAGGCTCACAACACGACTCAAACACATAAGGTTCAAAAGGTGTCACTTGCAGAAATGGCCGAAAGAAGAAAGCAGGGATTATGTTACTACTGTGATGAAAAATACTCCCCAGGTCACAAATGCAAGAAGCCCAAATTTTTTCAAATTGATGCCACTGATTACAGCTCATCGGAGGAAGATCCACCACTTGAGGAACCTGAGGCAGTAGAAGAGGACAACCAAAAGGACAATGTCCCTGACAAACCAGTTATTTCACTGCATGCTTTGGCAGGGATTTCTTCACCTCAAACTCTCAAAATCAGAGGTTTTAGTAAACATCGCCCAGTAGTAGTCTTGATTGATAGTGGAAGTACACATAATTTCATCCATCAAAAAGTCGCAGAAGCAATGCATTGTTTTGTACAAGCCGTTTCTAACTTCCAAGTCCAAATTGCAGATGGGGGCACAATGAAATGTGAAGGGCACTGTGAAAATGTCAAACTTCAAATGGGGGATTATCAATTGAAGACCCACATGTTTGCAATACACATGGGTGGGTGCGACATTGTCCTTGGGGCTGAATGGCTTCGCACTCTTGGGCCAATCACAATGGATTTCCAGGAGTTATATATGAGTTTTAAGCGGAACAACTCCACACATACCCTCCGTGGACTCCAGGCGGGAGCTCCCTCTATCATTAGCTCGCATAGGATGGAAAATTTGCTAAAAAAGGGCCATCATGGAGTTATAGCTCAATTTAATGCCATCTAAGCAGTCGAAACCAAGTCTCTGCCGATTCATCCTGAGATGCAACAAATTTTAAATAACCATCTGCCGGTCTTTGAAAAGTCTCATGAGCTTCCACCCTCGAGAGGGGAACATGATCATAGCATCACCTTGGCTCCTAGAGCCCAACCCCCAAATGTGCGCCCATACAGATATACGTTCACCCAAAAGAATGAAATAGAAAAAATAATCAAGGAACTTTTGGAAGCAGGTGTCATATGTCCCAGCATTAGTCCTTATTCATCACCGGTGGTCATGGTACTCAAGAAAGATGGGGAATGGCCGATGTGTCTAGACTTCAGGGCCCTCAATAAGTTGACAGTCAAAGATAAATTTCCCATCCCGGTGGTTGGTGATTTGTTGGATGAACCCAATGGGGCTCAATTCTTCACTAAGCTGGATCTTTGCTCACGCTACCACCAAATTCGCATGAAGGAAGTTGACATTCCAAAGACTGCTTTCCGAACTCATGAAGGCCATTATGAGTTCCTAGTCATGCCATTCAATCTTTGTAATGCCCCATCTACTTTTCAGAGCCTTATGAACCATCTTCTCAAACCATCTCTCAAGAAATTCGTTCTTGTCTTCTTTGATGACATCCTCATCTATAGTTGCACTTGAGCCGCACATCTTCAACATGTAGATCTACTCTTGCAACTGCTCCACAAGCATAAATTATTTGTTAAGATGTCCAAGTGCTCGTTTCGCATGGAAGAAGTTGAGTATTTGGGCCACATTGTGGGGCGTGCAGGTGTCAAGGTGGACCCCAAAAATATCCAAGCAATGCAGGATTGGCCTCAACCTAAGACCTTGAAGAGCCTGAGAGGATTTTTGGGTCTCACAGGCTATTGTCACAAATTTGTCCACAATTATGGTCGCATAGCGAAGCCCCTCACTCAAATCCTGAAGAAAAATTCATTCTTCTGGAATGAGGATGCACAACAGGCATTTACATCTCTCAAAAATGACATGTGTTCCACTCTAGTCTTAGCACTACCTGATTTCACCAAATCTTTTGTCATTGAATGTGATGCTTTGGGTACAGGTATTGGGGCAGTCTTAATGCAGGAAGGTCAACCTTTGGCCTTCACAAGCCAATCAACTAAGTGGGAAGAATCTTGGGTCAACATCCTAAAAAATGATGGCCATCTTACATGCAATAGAGGACCTGGCGACCTTACTTACTGGGGAAACGTTTCCAAATCAACACAGACCATCACATGTTAAATATTTTGGAGCAATGCCTATTCCTCCCACAACAAAATAAATGGTCACCAAAATCTGGGTATGATTAATGAGATCATTTACAAAAAAGGGCAAGAAAATAGTGTAGCAGATGCATTATCTCGCCAATTTGAGGAGGAAAGTACCCTGCTAGCAATTTCCCTTCCCATTCCAGAATGGATTGAAGAAGCTCTCAGGGAATGGTTTTCACATCCCGGGCTCTCCCAACTCATTTCTCAATTGCAGGTGGATCCAAATCCCACCAAGGTCTACTCGTGACAGAATGAGATTCTTCGCTACAGGGACAGAGTCGTAATATCACCAACATCCACCCTCAAAAGTCATATTTTGGCAGAATTGCACTCATCCCCCATTGCAGGACATTCGGGCTTTCAGAAGATGTATGCTTGCACCAAAAGATCATTTTTTTGGACAGGCATGAAAAAGGACATCCTTACTTTTGTAGCAGAATGCGATGTCTGTCAACGCCACAAAGGGGAGACCGTCAAAGCACTAGGCACATTACAACCGTTGCCCATCCCAACATCAATATGGATGGAGGTTTGTATGGATTTCATTACAGGTCTTCCAAAGTCAGGAAACAAGTTAGTCATCATGGTGGTTGTGGACAAAATTTCGAAGTATGCTCATTTCTGCGCCCTACCCCACCCGTTTACACCGACTTTGGTTGCTCAATCTTTCATGGATCAGATCTTCAAATTGCATGGCATGCCCACTTATATTGTGTCCGATCGTGACCCGATCTTCACCAGTAATTTTTGGAAGGAACTCTTCAGGCTACAAGAAAACCAACTAAAACTCAGCACTTCCTATCATCCACAAACAGATGGCCAAACTAAAGCTGTCAACAAATGTCTGGAAACCTACCTTAGGTGTTTCACTTAAGAAAAGCAACATCTTTGGGTACAGTGATTACCTCTGGCTGAATGGTGGTATAACACCAACTATCATGCCACCACCAAAATGACTCCCTATGAAGCAGTATACGGTCAACTCCCTCCTTCCCCTACTTATTATATCAAGGGATGCTCAAAGATACAAGCAGTGGATCAACTCCTACAAAACCGTGCAACCATGCTCGCCCATCTTAGAGAGAATCTTCATCAAGCTCAAAACCGCATGAAGCAACAGGTAGACTAGCATTTCTTAGAGCACCAATTTCAAGAAGGGGATCAGGTATTTTTGAGGCTGCAACCATATAAACAAACATCACTCAAAGACAAGGGTTGTCAGAAAATATCTCCAAAATTCTACGGACCATATCAAGTACTTCAGCGCATTGGAGAAGTAGCCTACAAGCTAGCTTTACCGCCTACTGCAAAAATCCATCCAGTTTTCCATGTCTCACGCCTCAAGAAAGTGATTGGGAACAATTGCAGAATTCAAACCAGTCTACCTGAATTGGACGAGGAAGGGTTAATCTGGCTCCAACCTGAACAGGTCCTAGGCACACAAGAAAGGCCCCTGCGTGGCCGTGTGATTAGGGAAGTCCTCATCAAGTGGAAAGACACCTCTCCGGAATATGCAACTTGGGAACCAACCACTATTCTTCAGCAGTTTCTGCAGCTTCAGCCTTGAGGACAAGGCTATTCTTAAGGGGGAGGGCATGTTAGGGTCCCACCCTGACCCCCTTATTTATGTAGTGGGATCAAGTCATAGTAAAGAGTCAATAAAGCCCATATTAATAATTATAAGTGGTTAACCCGCAATTAATGACGAGACCACAGTTAGTTGCAAATGGGCCATGGTATTAGATAGATGGTATTAATAAAACCCATGGTATTGATCCATGGTATTGCATGTATGAGTCATATATAAAGGATAGAGACTCCCTGCGAGGAGCACCGTGTCTTATTTTGTCATCGAGCTCTGCTCTATTGGAGGTTTCCCCCTCGAAGAGGCAAGTGAATATTGCTTTCTGAATAATAAAATACTTGCTCTTTTTACTCGCTATTCTATGTTCTGGGTATATTGCTTCGCATATTTGGTATTCTAGTATCGTCTTGCAGGTTAAAGAGCATAACATGGAAGGATGAGTATCTAGTAAACTATGTTTTCTCCATGAAACGAAAGGGTGTTCCTGGAAAAATATGAATATTGTCTTTGTGAAAGAAAGGGAATAAAGTTATAAATCTATGGGCCTCAATAGCATACCATTGGTGGTTGTAATGAAATAAGGTAGGGTTTTATGAAGAGGCTAACTCGATCTATAAACGATTGTCCATCTTCTAACAATTTTATATGATCATCAATATTGTTGATATACATATCAAACGATGATGGTGATAACCATAAATTAACTCATTAAACCCTAACAATTGTAGCTTCAACTCTAGAGTATCATTTGTACTCTCCACAAACAATGCTCCTAAGGAAATAACTTCTTAGGTACTTAAAAAATATGTGTGTTTCAATCCAAAATATTTTCAAATGCATAGTTGAGTACATGTTATTGTCATACCCTTGTAGATAGTAGTTATGATGTAATTACAACTAAAATAAATTATTAGTCAGTGGAGGGAATATTTTCCTTGAGAATGCAATTGCATTTCCAAAATAATAATGGATTTCCAAAGATTCATCAATAGATTGAGAGTCTTCATTGACAATGACCTCATAAAAAAATTATTTCCATGCTAGAAATAACTTGTTGCATGATTTTTTGGAAATGGTTTGATAACCAATTGGAATATTTGGTTCTTGTGCTTCCCTACCGTAATAAAGTTAATATAAACTTTCAAGAAAATATAAATATCTCCTATCTTGAATAATTCATGTCTAGTTTGTTGTCCAATATAACAAACAACACAACATTCATAGTTGATATTGGAGCATCTACAAAATGGCCTCCTCTTGATAATCAAATATAATCACTCAAAATGAAGTGGTTGTGATAAGTATCATCACCTACCCATGATATTTAGAAAAATTAACAACAGGGTGTTTTTTTAAGGCCCTCCTTGTATGAAAGTCCTTGTTTTGAAATCCCATAGTTACAAGAAACAAATCAATGTTAAGGGTTGTTGTGACCCAAGATGGGTGCAATCCTCAGGTGATTTTAATTTCTTAGATGCCCCTGGGTCATGCTTTTGTTAACCAAATGTTAGTCCTATAAGTCACAAATAAACTAGGAACTAATAAAAAAAGTAGCACCATCACCATGGAATTTTTGTTCTTTTGATTTCCACTCACACTGAAATGAGAGAAAACATCATATATTTTCTTGCACAATGTTGACAAAGTAGACTTAGGTTCATGAGGGGAATCTATTAATAGCTTTCCTCTCTATTAAATCTCATCATGAAAATCTAAGTATACAAAATACAACCAAGAAACATCCTAACTACTAATAATTTCCTTCAAAGGCCACCATTTATATATCCATTACTATTAAAATTATTTCTACTGACATATTCATTATTGCATTTATCTACTCTTATTCCCACCTTGCTTGACTCTTTTCTTGTCAGATACCTAGGGATGCATATCATATATCTAAGATTTTTTCACAAAAGCAATTACAGATTATACTATAAAAATATGGTTGTGGCCATGCCAAGTAGCTAGTAGAAAAC
Source organism: Pinus taeda (assembly GCA_000404065.3). Lineage (NCBI taxonomy): Eukaryota > Viridiplantae > Streptophyta > Pinopsida > Pinales > Pinaceae > Pinus > Pinus taeda. The sequence continues at coordinate 212,592 of APFE031094732.1, read as the reverse complement.
TTGAGATAAGTTTGTGCCTTACATTTAAAAATGACACTAGTAATAAAACTACCCAAAATGATCAAAAGCCCAAAACATACCTACTAGTACTCACTAGGATATTGTTTAACAAAATGTTGAAGTGAGGAGGTCGTTCAATGGTCAGTACGTAGCATGTACACGGGAAAATAAGATTACTCCTGCAAAGCTAAACGACCTTGTAATTCGCCTTTAATATGCACATTACGGCCACCCATCAGTTCCATCTAGCTATATTGGTTTCGTAAAAAGATCATGGCCCAAGAACAAAATCCTAGTAGAAGGATAAACCGTGAATGATGTTGTACTTTGCAAAACAGAAGCGCTTGTCAACCATAAGTCTGCTTAAAATAATTGAACATGATGAATAGAATGTCATTCAAGTGGTTAATTAAAGAATTGTATATTTTCTGTCCTATTCAAATTGCGCTTCTAAATATACCTTTAAAAATAGACAAACGAATCTCTTGATTTTTAGATCGTTTGGACAACAGTAAAGATAAAGGCACCTTGTCTTGACCTTTCTTCTGCCTAAAGAACATTTTTGACTTTTAAAGATTATGCGCTTCTTCGACATTATCGAGGATCTTCCATTGTCGTTGGAATAATATATTTATGCAATATCTCGAATAGACTTATACATTACCACCAGCTCAAGCATAATGCATGAGTGAAACGTGGTGCAGGACAATCGTGACAAGTACCATTCTAAGCATGTTGGATATCCCTGCCCTCTGGACTGGACGTGAAGGTCCCCCCTCATCTGTCTCATTTGCAAATCGAACCAGGCATCACTGTTTAGCAGTCGTGCACGTGCAGCGAAGGGGCACAACGAGTTTAATTCCAGGTGATAAATCATTAACGCCATACCTTGGATTCTTCTCTCGCATGGCCTGGAAGGTCGTGAGGTCCTCTAATGTCTGGTTCGCGATATTGATGTACAGATCATTGTGATGAACAGTGTATGTGAGGTTAGCCTGCGAGAAATTTCCAGAACACTTGCAGTGAATTGGAATGAGGACAACTTTATTTAAGGGCAGAGGCTTCGAGTAATCCTTTACAGTGGAAAGATTACTTGCAGATGCGATGATGTCGGGCACTGTGTTGAAGAGCACGCTGATGTTGTGGAGGGACATATAAAGGGGCTAAGCTTGATACAGGGCGAATGTGTCGCATTCTTTGGCAGCGCCGTTGCAGAGGTAGCCTGAGCAAACTGCGTGAGAATTGACACAGTCTTCGCTGAAACTTATAGAATGTGGGCAAAGGGGAACAATAGCAGTATGCATCATTTTGTATTGAATACAGGGCACAAAATCCCAGCTGTTGGCCTGGGAACATTGCAGGCTATTGGGGATATATGTACTGAAGCTGTTAGGACTGCCCTGAAGGTTGGGTATCGTCATCTGGACTGTGCCCATCTCTATGGAAATGAGGTTGAAGTAGGCCAGGCATTGGCAGAAGCGTTGAGTGGATATGTGCCTGGACTGAGGAGAGAGGATGTTTTCGTGACCTCAAAGCTGTGGTGCACCACAAATGCCCCTCAAAGGGTTGAGACATCTGTTAAGGTATGCTTGAAGAACATTGGGGTGTCATATCTGGATCTGTACTTGGTGCATTGGCCTGTGACTTTCTCCTTCGGGGATGCCACAGATCCTCCCAGGAAATCTGGCGCAGAATTAAGGAGAAAGGGCTTGTGAATGCAATCGGAGTCAGCAATTTTAGTAGTGGAGAAAGGGCTCGTGAATGCAATCAGAGTCAGCAATTTCAGTATACAACAGATAGAGGAATTGCTCACCTTTGCCAAGATAGTTCCTGTTGTAAATCAGGTACTTGATTTTCTATTCTTCCCATCTCTCTTCATGGAAATTTTTGCATAGAATTCATCTTGTTTCTCTTTGCTAGTCTTACTGTCGTGTAATGGGCTATAAAAACGGAAGAAAAACAGTCAAACTACCGTGAATCCAAGATGGCTTCACACCCTTCGTTTGCAGCAAAGCATTACAAGATTGAAGAACACACAATGTTCCTTAGAAAGGCATATTTTTCTGTTGTTCTAGAATGCGTAAGAGCCGCTAGGCATCTTGATTTGTCTATCTCTGTCAAGACTGAAAGAGCAAGATCAAATCAGGGGTTTTAAAGAAGAGTCATTCTTTTATGAAAATTTAAATAGGAGGTGATGAAGACATTGAAGCATATTACACAGGAAAAAAATGAATCTACTAATCTAGCTTTGGAGCGAGAAGTAGCAGTTGGGAATTAGGCTACTGAAGCACCTTGTGTACAAGAGAGACAACTGCTTCCAGCTATTTCCTTAAACTTTTTTGCGTTTGTACAAATTTTCCTTTGCAATATAGTTTTCTATTGATTCTAGTTATATTTTACATGCAACAAGTTTCACTGGCTATATTCCAAATACATGGATAGAATTGTTTGTTGATAAAAAAAATGACTACGAAAATTGAAACTAATGGCATCCACTATGCAGCAGCAAAAAAATTATAGACTCTCTAACCCAACTGTCTTATGCATGATTAGGTAATAATAAATATAGGGCAACTAAAAAGCATTAGACAGGTCTAAAATTGTTAGACAAAACCGACATTTGTTTCAAAGTTCAAAGTATAAATTTATAAAGGGTTGATTCCTTAGCTTTATTCAGTTCCTCAGTCCCTGAAGACCACTTTGACTCCCTCTAGCAAGATGTTATTCAAGCCTACAAAAAGAACCATGGAATTGTATTAAAAATATCTGTGCCAGAGTCGCTGAGAAATTCCTAAGCCTACGATTTCAGCATCCTGATGTTTGTGCTATTACACTGGTTAAATGAAGATATGATGAGGTCCATTTTTTCTTTGCATCCCTTGCAAAGGACAATGGATTTAAAAAAAATCATTGTAAACAACCTCACTGTTCTTGGTAGTTGTTGTAGAACTCCTGAAGAGATGAAAGTGGCAATTAATAGATCTTTCAATCCGAAATGTATATGAGGAAAATGAGCCCACTGGTGTAAATGCAGATATGTGTAAGTCTCTCATTAGAAAATTTGTAGGTAAATAGTAGCCAAACAACAGTATATATGTTATCTCACATTTTTTGCAGCGGCACTGAAGGCCTCCTTGTGCCTTATGTCAGGATTCTTGGCTTTGATTCTTTGAATTTACTCTCTGCACATGGGCACCATGCATTAGGGCTGAATTCACTAATTGGAAAGAGATAATGATTAGAAAACGATTTCTACTGTATCCTAATGTAAACATTACTGTTCTTACTTTATGAAACGATTGTACACTGATGGCACTCGTTGTCTCTTTTCAGGTGCTGCATAAATTTCAGATATGAAAACTACATCAATTTTCTTCAGTGCCAAATATTGCTAGTAGCGATTTATTCAACGTATATACTAACAGTAATAACACATGTAAAAGGACTGGAACTCACGCATGCTGGAAAACATCTTTACTGCTTCGTTGCTAGCATATGAATTCGCTGTCCTTCCGCTAACTGTTGAAGAGGCCGAAGACGATACTGAATATTTGGAATAATCATTTTGGATCTGTTTCCAAGTAATTATTTCTTTGATGCAATGATGCAACGTGAATGGTGTAAAAGCCCCTAAGTTACCTGCTATCAAAAATTGAAGATAAAGTCTTACCGCACTTGAAGGTCACTGATGCCACTACTTTCACGGGACTTACAAGTCGGACTGGTCGTTTTCTGGTTTCAAAGTCTGGTAATGGTGCTTCAAATATATGGCAGTGGAGTCTGAACAAGGCGGTGCCTAAATAACTCTTGGCAGAACACGTACACTACTTCATGCACAACAGCTGCCAACCCAACTTGCAAACAAAATACGCCATAAGTTCGCCATACATTTTCTTAACATTAAATGTTGGAGATTAATGCTAAGGCGAAGATAGCATTACTTCATCAAGCTTTCAATTTTTTCTAATTACTTGTACTTCTCCGCATTGTTTCCTAACTTTTCAGCCTGTATACCTCGTTTTGAGGCCAAATAAGATGAAGATTTTTTTGATTGGTTAAAAGCATAGGAAAATATAAAATATTGTATTGGTTCACGTGACATGTCAAGAAACTTTGTTTTAAGTTAAAATAGGTTTATTGATTATCTGGTCAAACTAATGCTATCGACCCAAATCGATTACTATAGTCCTTGCCAGCCCGGAGAGCCAGGGACTAAAAAGTGATGTAAGAAGAATCCCCATTCCAAGATATTGAAAAGTGGGCATCACTGAACTCTATCCTACTCAAATTGGAAAGTGTGTATCATTTAGCTTGGTCGAATGACTTTCTGGTAAAGTATGCTTTCTCATGCTCTCCATGAAAAGGAGGCGTGTTCCAAGGGTACCTCGAATGTCTTAAATAACAAATGTTATAATAATAATGTTATGTGACAAAAAGATAATGGTATTTGTTTATTCAGAATGATGTCTCTACACAAATATATTTAGATAGAGCATCCTACTGCTGGCTTAATTGAGTATGATGATTTTATATTATATTAATATTTTAATGAATTGGTTTTATGTATATTTCATTTATCTCATAAATTAAGGAAATAATTTAATAAAAACTAATTTGGTATTTAAAAAAATAAATGATATGAATTAAGATTTCAAAATATTATAACTTTTTAAAATATGATAAGGTTTGTTATAATGAATTATTATAATGGAATGTTTATGACAATCTACCAATCATATTGGTATTAGAATAGTGTTTTTTAAAGTATTTTTGGAATGTTATAAGATTGGTATTAGAATAGTTTTTTTTAAAGTATTTGTGGAATGTTATAAGATTTAAGAAGGAATTTGTAGAACTCTAGGTATGGAGGATGCGCCTATTCATAACCATCATAAGGATGTAATAAAAGAGTGATTTTTAAGGTTGGAAGGAAAAATTGCTGATATTTTTCACAACATGGCTCTCCACATGGTAGATTTAACAAGCAAGTTCTAACTTTTTGGGGAGGTTGGTGGATTTAACTTAAAACCCACAAAAAGGGTCAAGAAAATAACTCTAGAAAGAGAAATCATGTTATAGTGCCATCACTCCTTTACAACCTCTATTCAAAACTGAAGCAAAGTGGATATCAAACCCTACCAAGGTGAGAACAATGTTGTTAAGTTGAATAATTGATTGCAATAATTAGAAGCATATTAATTTTCCCATGATACAAATGAAAAGAAGAAAAAATCATTTACCTAAGTAAAAATAAAGGGCCATGCACTAAATTGGTGGGAAAACCACAAAGGAATACTTAGGCTCGAGGGTTATCCACTAGTAACTAAGTGGGAGGATTTTAAAACCCACATCAAGTCCCATATCTACTCTATTGGATATGTTGTGGACCAATGTACCTATTGGCATTAGTTTATATAGAGGCAAGGGTAGAATGTGTAAGAGTACACCACCAAATTCAAGAAAATGATGATCATCTTGGGTATCTCTCCAAGAATTTAGATATACTCCTCAAGTATTTATGGGTTCTAAATAGTCATTTGTGAAAGCAAGTTATGCCCTTTAAACCTCGGATCATTGATGAGGCCTATGTGCAAGCATAATAGCTAGAGACATATGCCATAACAAAGGAAAATCAAGTGGTTCTAAACAAAATGATCATCTAAATAATTCCAATGAGGGGAAGAAGTGGAAAGGAAAATAAAAGAAGATGATGACTATTAAACATTAGGGTAAGGATCCATTGACAGTGTTGGACCTGCCAACATGTTAGGGGATCTCCCTGATAAGAAGTCCCGATTAAACCTCAGACTGTTTTGTGTAGGAGTCCAAGAAGTGGGTCGTACAGTATTGCCTTGACTGTGGTTTCACATAGAGGCAAGTAAGATGTCCCTATTTTTAGCAAGGATGTGACATATGCCGTAAGTCAAGGAAGGTGCATGAGTGGTTATAACACACAGAGGGTGAAGTGAGTGCACCCCTTGGAAACTTGTGAAAGCACGTAGTTAAGAAGGGAATACACGAGAAAAGATCCATCACAACATGGAAGGCAAGTGAGCTAGCAATCCAAACTGATGGTTAAACCAACATCACATTTCAGTAAGATTTATACATACATATACAAAAAATAGCTACACATGCATGTGTAAGAAAATAGATACATATATCATTTAGAGTAAACAAGATAGCACAAAACACAATACAACATATGCATGAAACAAGTTGGCTCTGTTATGCAATACATCCATGAACAACCACTAGTTCTGATAGCAGAACATTACAATCACTACCCCCTACTCCTCCAAATAGATATACTAGCTCTGCATAGTGGAGAAGCCAAGGCTCATTACAATACTGTCCAAGCTCTCTTTAAGATAGTCCTATCGGAAGCTTGGCTAACCAAAAGACTATAGAATGAATTATGAGGGACTATTTATAGCAAAGGGTGGGGTGACCCTTGACATTCTCCTTTGTGACAGTTCAACTATCCTCATGACTCTTCGTCTACTCTATGATTGTTACGTCCAACTATTGACACTTGAACTTACCCTTGACAAGACGTTACATTACAATTCACATGTACCCATGTGAGACAAAATGGATTTAGCAAGCCATGCAAGACATCACTATGACTTGGACAATTGTTGGAAGACCAACTCTTCAACAACCTCATGGTGGTTGACAGTAGCGAACTGATGCCAAGATCGGTAGTCTACGATGGTGTCTGTTTACTCTAAAGTGACATATTTCTGGAAACAAACTCTTGCCTCCATAGCATCTGGGTACACTGCTCAGGCTCCTCTGTCCCATTTGTCTGATAGCATGCACATCATTATCTTGAGTGTGTCCAGACTAGAAACATACTTGTGCATGGTGTCTGCACTGATTGGCAAGTCTGGGCTGGTGGCTATGTGCATCAACTCGTTAAATTATGAGTGAAACTCTAGTCAGACCTATGACTTTATCTTCACCTGGGTGAGTGTCCCAATAGATGAGATCGTATTTGCGTGCACAAAAACATCCATACTCTTGAATACCTGTGCATGGGAAGCCTGTAGGCTAGTGATGAGCCACAGGAGATCTTCATAGTTCTGGATCTGACTCTGGATGTGTGCCTTTTTCTAAACTGCTATGGGCTTCATCATATTAGGCAAGTGTAACGGGGCTCCCTTGTATCTCATTGTCCATGTTTTCATGTAATCGACAGCAACATGCACGTTCAACAAGATACATGCTCTCCTAACACATCGTTTCTACCAATCGTTGAGATGGACAACTACGTTATGCACGGTACCAAACTTGGAATACAACATCCACATGACTGTGTCAAGGGACAATACTTCATCCAGTATTTCCTTCTTCAGTTCTTCTCCGGTGGATGCTATAACCAATTCTCCTCCTTGTTTGGCCACCTGTAGCTCCTTAGCCATTCGCTTGTTCTCAGCTATCAAGAAGCGAAGACTCAAGCTAGTGGCTTCGGCATATGCTCTGGTACCATTGGCCAATGCTGTTGGATGTTTGCGCACATCAGACATGATCACTCATTCCTCAAACTACGTAGGAGATGTATGATCATCTTGAGTCAACACTCTGTGAGATTGCACAACTCTATGTTGCGATTCATCAAATGAGATGTTGTGCATCTCTCCTTCTAGTTGATCTCCAAGGATCTCAGTGTCTGCTTGGTTGCTTGGGACTTTCTCCTCTTCTAGATGTGGTGAAGCTGGTGGGTCGACCTCTTGGTGGTGAGGTGTGAGGTAGATGTCTTTCTCTAACTCTTGTTTCTCCATATTTGTATCCATCTGTTCAAGTGCTTCCTTTATCTCCCGAGCGAAATCTTGCTCTTGCAATGGTTCACCCTATTTTCTTGATGCCATATGTTCTAATGAGTCTACTACCCGTACATGTGTAGTTTCATCTGTCTTTACAAGTTGCACCCCTACTGTACCTGTTCCTGTTGTGCTTCCTTCTCCTATCTACATAGCTCCTGTTACTTCCAGAGTTGCTCCTTCAACTCATGAAACTCCTTCACTGTTTCCTCCATTCTTTGTTTCTCTCTCTACCTTTGTGCATTTATCTTGTCGCGTTATTGCTTCTTTGCCTCTATTGCTAAAGCTACTTCTTGGAAAAATTGGTCTGCTCGGAACTTGCAGCTTTGCTCTTCCTTCATGTTGTCGACAATCTTCCTCTTGCCCTTGTCGCACACTGGTATGTTTAGCTCTATTGTTGCTGCCTTTGGTGCTCTCTGGGATGTTGCTTCACTACCCATTCCACACCAAGGCTGATTGGTTCATTGGGTATCGAGAAATTGTAACAATATCTCCATGGGTCTTCCCCCGCCCAATGACATGCCCCGGGTTTCCATTTAAACTGTACTCTCGTGCAGTGGTCTCTCACAAGACAATGTGGGTCATACGGATTATAACTTTGGGCATCAAAGGGATATTTCTTCATCTCCTCTGCTTCGACATCCGCATGCTTGAAACTCCCTATCTCTTATAACCGATGCACAATGGAAGAGCAAGCTAAGGTGCCTTATTCTTCCGATGTATCCTAGTTAATAATACTGTTGAGATTGTTGGTGTCCAGGTATGAACAATTTATCCACCCCTTTTCCTACATTAATGTATCAATCCGGGTGCATATTCTTTTCAAGGCAACATGAAAGGTATATGCAGGGGCAAGGTTATAGTCTGTCCTCAACCAAGGGTTTGTGATTACCAATCAAAAAATTGTTGAAACAAAAATAAAAAATCAACTGCAGAATTTAAAAAGGTATTCACAGTTATCTAAGAAATCTACAACAACAACAAAAAATAAACACAGCGATAGAAAATACACACAAAACAAGGAAACATGTAGCACTTGATCAGAAGAGCGCGCTGAGATTTCTGATCAAAGATGTGTTACTCATAGTGAACGATAGATCAACAAAAAGGTTTGTATCTTATTAATCTAAATAATGTTGTTACAATACAATACAAGGTCTGACTCCCCTTGATATAGGAATGACCCATCTTTTATATAGTACAAAGGAGAATAAAACCTCTCCCCCAAAACCTAACAACTATATGCCCAAAGATATACATCAGTTCTATCACAGCACTAGTGCCGAGAGAGCAAGAACAGGAATGGTCCAAAAATGAGTTGAGAACAACTGCAAATCAGTTATGCTGTTTCGTCGTGGTCGATCAGCTGATGTGAATCACAGAACTGCTGCAATATGCTTTGCGGTTAACACCTGTGCTCCATAATCTGAAGTCATCACATGTTTTAGTGGTTCGCATAGGTAAAAACTTTCATTACTCTACTTCATTAATTAAATATTCCAAGAGGCGATAAAGGGGAATTACTTCATAGTTTTACATAGTAAATATATGGGAATGAATACAAAAGGGATGAAAAGAGGAGTGGAAATGCAGGGAAAAGATAGGCCAATTTGGTGGCCAACATCTCCCCACAACTAGGCTTCTGTACGCCCTCGTGCAGCCCGTCGTCTCCGCAAGTTTGGGTTGGATAGGCTATGTGCTTCCTGTAGCTAGGAGAGATCGTATTCCTCGACCATTTCTATTCCTAGAACCTTAAACCCTTCTGAAAGGAGAACTTCCTTTCACCAATCATTTGGCACGTTATAGGATGGCGTGTAGTGTTCTGCTAGCAACCATAGGACAAGGTATTAGAATCAAATTCCCATCCACTGAACCCCACATGTTTGGATGCACGCCACATATCTTGGTACCTTGCTGAGTGCTCGTGCGAAATTTGGTGCTCCAAACAGTTCTCTGTTTCGGATAGATGTGGATGACATCATCCACCTTTTCTGACAACTATCTAGGGCCTTAGCTTAAAACGTGACCAATTGTTTTATGCAAAGATCAATGCACCACTTTTGTGTCCTCAGCATCCGTTCCTTGTTTCCCATAATTTCCAAAAATGTAGTGTGCTTATTATACATAGTCATTGATCTCTCGGGTTCTCCTCTTACCATAAAAGGATTCATGGCCTGATTTGACTCGAACGTGTTAAAAGCCTTCTACCAGCTTATCTGATTAAAAGTGTAAGAGGTGAGGGCCCTTAAATGAATGTCCCCCACATATGGAGCCAAATTAAATTCTCTCTCAACACGCAAGAGATACCCATGCAAGTAAAGCTCACACATCAAATGCTGAGTTGGCACATGATGGGCTCTCAATATCCGGAGGAACTGTACACCGTCCTCAATCTCATGAATAATTTCTTTCTGGATTCTTTCCAAACAAAAGAAAAGAAAGCGCTCATGCAAAAATAAAGAGTAATAGGAAGCGGGAGGCCGACATGCCATTACTTCCTGTGCTAAATGGAGCATCTGCTCTTTATTGGTTTTTAACTCTGCTACTTGTCTTTCGAGCCACTCCACCTTGAGTTGCTGCTTTGCATACCTTAATCGCATTATATCAATGCACTCCACATATTCAAAGATAGTCATGGATGATCGCTCTTGGGCTTTCTTAGCTTCATTTCGATATGGCACTGCAGTGGATTTCCAGGTCTGTACCTCAGCCGACAAAGAAAAATCATGGCCGTCAAACAAATATTCTATCGAGTCTGTCTGAGTGGCAACAGAAGTTGTTGCCACTTCATCTACCTACATCCCTACTTTGGTCGTCATGGTTTTGGGCTTCTTGGCCTACCGCTTTGTAGTTCCCCACTCGGTTCCTCAACTGGTGCATCTGTTTTCTCGGCCTCTTAACCTCTATTTTGAGCCGCATAATTTCTTTAAACTGAAGCTGATATTTTTGCTTCATAAGCAGCCTTCATTGTTCACACAACTCCACCCATTCTCATTTAGCCACCACCTCATCTGGTACTACAACTAGTTTGACAGGTGGTGATTTACCTGAGGGAGTATCCACAGGGTTATTGAACGGGGCTTCTTTGCTTGGTTTCTCTTCCTGGGAAGCATCCATTTCCTTACCGTCTCCCGCCTCGTCCTGTTGTGAAGCTATCTCAATAGGTGGTGGGCTCACTTGGTGGATGTCCATCGGTGGTTCAGCCATAATTTCCCTTCCAGATTCCCTCATTTCAAAAGCCTCTGCCTCTTCCTCTATTCTGGGTTCTTGAGAGAGATGTCTGTGGGAATTTGTGGCCAAGAAGCCTGTGGCAGATGATACCTTCTTCAACCCATCATACTTCAAAATCGGTGGAATAGCCACATCCTCTTCTGTTTGTCGGGCGGAGCAAGACACCCTTTCCCTTTTTGGAATGGAGAAGTAAGAGGAAAATTGAAATAATTTTCCTACCTGATCTATCTCGGTCCCAGTTGTGGTCTCAGGCGCTTTCCCTTTATGTGCAACGTCTCTACTCTGGGTTAAAACCCCTGCTTGTGCAGTCCCCTATTCTCAGGTTGATGCTGGTTCTTGTGGAACAACATCAATCCCAACATTTAATTCCTTTGTGGTCTCCAGGGTCAGACAGGTTGATGGTGGTTCTTGTGGGACACCACCTTCCATGTCCAACAGTTCTTGAACAAACAATGCTGGCACTGTTTCTTCTAACACAACATTTATGCAGATGGATTCTTGCATAATCATGTTGATTGCATCCATTATACCCGTAGCCTCTTCTTTTGTTGGCCCCACGATTCTTTCAACTTCAAGGCCTTCTCGTTTTGGTTTGTCTTCCTCCATTGGTTCTACGGTCGAGGGTGGTTCTTGTGGGACACCCTTGGCCACAATATTAATGAATTCCTCCACCTCAGCCTAATGTGGTCCCTCTTCGCTTATTATAGTGCTATTGATTGGCTCCACTGGCTCCATGGTCGAGGCTAGTTCTTGAAGGATAGCCTCAGTCGTGGTGCTAGTGGCCCTTTCTATATTAGCCCCTTGTTGCAGCACTTCTTCTTCCATTAGTTCTGTGGCCGAGGCTAGTTCTTGTGGAGCAACCTCGACTGTCCTTCCTAGTTCATGCTCTTGATTCTATTCCAGCCCTTCGGGTTCCATCTCCATTTCCTCTAGTTCCTCTTGATCTATGTATTCATCCTATGCTTCGGTTCCTTCCTCCATCGCTTTCAACTCTTCTTCTCTAACATCTCTAGCAGCCGTTATTTCTTCCTCTCTAGAATCCCAGAATGTTTCCAACAAGATTTGAAATCAACCAATTGCATGCATGACTAACAGTTGGACCAAACCATGGTTGGTAATGGCTATTTCCACTTGTCACGAACACCGAGCAGAGTATGCCATCAGCTAGAGACTTCTTAATAGGAAGAAAGGCATATTCAGTGAGAAGGATTCTACCTATGGGAACCAGAGGTGAGACAATATTCTGAAATGGTATTTAAAAATGGTGGTATACCTCCCCTCACAGGTTATGTATCTCATTACGAAACTTGCTACCTCACCCCATGGGTGTGGTAATGAATTTCGGTCATACCCTCGGCCTTTTTGAACAACATTTTCTCTAGCCTGCAAGAATGGTTCGGGGAACTCTGGAAGGGTTGTTCTTCATGAAAACCATTTCTGCCCCTGCTGGGGTAGCCTGCTGACCTCTGCAATGGTTTCTTCTGTAACTAGGATTTCTACCCCCGGACTCGAGAGCTCTCTTCCTCTAAATTGAGTGCGAATTCAATCGCAATTGCCTCATTAAATCCTTGCAATCTATTGAAATACACATTCCACCCTGCATTTTCGAAATCTTGCCATACTTCCAAATTGTTTCTAATGATTGTTGTTCCCTCCGGCTCATGGTGCATAGCTAACCCACCCATCACTGTAAGAACTGGATCAACACGATGGGTAAAATCAGCTGGTGTTATCGGGAAATCTAGTGTCTATGCAGAGCTGCTAGTCCCACTAAGACGAGTAGCTATCTTAGAAAAAAAAAATTAAAGTTACTTTCACTTTCCTTTATGAGAAGTAGATAGGAGAGGAGCAAAGAGTACCAACCTCGATCTTTCGCTTGGTTCTCTTCTTGTTCCTTCTCCCCTTTGACAAATATTTTCTGCTCTTCCCTTGACCACTCTGCTTCAAAGAGTACCTGTAAAGTCAAAGCAGCATAATACCTTCAAAGTGTAGAGATCTACAATCGTAGGAACAGATATATATTGACCACACACATGCATATATTAGCAAACATACAAGAATGTGGAGGAAAACTTGAATAGATTTATTGATATAGAGATTAGAAGAGAGGATTACAACCCATTGATCTAACCCAATGTCATCCTCCCAGCATGAAAGCCCTTCTTCAGCTCATGAAAAGCTTAGATCACCCAACACTATGATATTCCACCAGGAAACCAATAACACTTCCTTACAAGACACAAGATTCCAGCCTCTGGATCTCTGGGATGAGGGATCCATATATAGATGATTGTAAGAGGGTGAGTCAGCTTTTGGGATTTTGATTAGTGTCCTCTCTCTGATAGTTCTTGATTCCACTTGGAGATTGATGATCTCTTACTCATCCCTGGGCAAATTCAGAGAGGCAAGTGTCAAAGGAGAAGTTTCTGGAAGATTCCATGATCATCCACCTTGCAAACTGTCTCTACCATTTGTCTACTCTTTCCCATCGCACCCTACAGAAGGGCTTTCTAGTATGCATACCACTTTTTACATTGAGCAGGTGAGATGCAATGCACCCTCTGCACTGAGCAGTTTGTATGGTCCCGTTTTAACTAGTTTTGAGTAATTTTCTGTGGAGAACTTCTGGGAGATGATGTAATTAGCTGACCTTGTTCCTTTAGGGTATGAAACAACACTTTTAGGGACTCATAAGCCCTTTGTTTATGGACATATGTGATTGGGGTTGCAGTGCCCGAATATGTCTATAACAATTGCCCCCTAAAGAATGAGGTCATAGATCTTTGATGTCTAGTGAAATGCTTTATCATGAGGATCCGAGGTTTTTCGAACTGGAAGGTGACCTGTTAGAAGATGCAATACAATACATTATCTTCATAACATTTTTCATGATCTAGCTAAGGCGGGCATTCCCGTACTCAGCTTTATAAATTCATTTTGATGTACATAGGACAGACAACCGTCTGTGTGGCAGACTGTTGATTCTGGTAGAGCCATCATCCTTTGATTCAGATGATCATCTGTGTAGCAACGATGTACATTTGATGTCTTTATTTTCCTAAATATATCACAGCCTGGATGGATGAAAATAGATCCGGGGTCTTCAAACGCGTCCAATCTTCGCCCAAAGTACAAGTTGATCCATGTGAAAAATGTTCTGGAGTCGAACATGGAAAGACATCGCCTGATTACCAGCCAATGATGTAAGTTGTTAATAGGCGTGAGAGGAATCACCGATAATTATGACGACCCTCAAGGTACTATAGTAAAATTCACATGGTGTGAAAAAGGGACTTGGCATTGAACACCACGCAAAATCTTTCAGTCGAAGGCCATTGATGTAAACCTGTCACTGGAAGTGAGAAACTTGCCATTGAGGCATGGAAGCTTCAAAGTACTGAAAGGGTTGTTCCTAGGTCAACTTCTTGGATAATGAGCTATCGTCGACAAGAAGTGACCCGGCATAGGAGGGCCTTAATGAATCCCACATCTATGACACAGAATGGAGCAAATGATTTTGCGGAGGTGAAAACGATATGGTGATATAGGGTTCAGGGTGGTGGTCATGAAAGAATGAAGCGTGAAGGTATTGCAGCGGATGAGACACAAGCTGGGTTGGTGAATTCTCTGATCGACTTCTCTTGAACATATCGGCGAAACTGAAATGGGTTGGTAGCGTTAACCCCAGAGATGGATGGTACAGTGGGCCAATGGTAATATGACTAGTGAATGGAATAACCCAACCCGACTCAATCATGGTGACAGAGTGAAAGTGTCATGTTCAAGAGCGACTTGCTACCAATAAAGTTTCTTCAAATTTTCTTCCCAATTTTCCCCAGTCATTGCTGACTAGTGCCTCTTTATTTTTATCAAGCTTGAGGAGGATAACATATGCTTGTTCTATAATTTTCCCTTCGGGCAAACCCGTCACTATGGTTTAACAAGCCTAGCGATAGTGCAACTCATTCTTGTCTGCATGGACAAGTTTGTCGCTATTGGTTTTAATGAGTTTAACGACAAAGATAACTCGGTTCTTTTTCAATTTTAAAGAGTCTGAAAAGGGACTGAAAGAAAACTCCAGTAATCCTTTTTCATCATATAATCCATTTAAGTCCGAAAAAGTATAAAATAATACAAAAGGGATGAACTTTCGATAGTTTTAATGAGCCGAACAAGACAAGTGCTTGATCGTTTTGTGTAATAATCCCTCGGGTCCAAAAAGATTAAAATCTAGAGGAGGGATAGGACTCCCAGTAGCTTTAACGAGCTGGAGAGGCCAATTTCTCGACAATATTTTCATATTTTACGAGTCAGGTGAAAAGAGCTTAAAGGAGACTCATTTTTGAGGAACGAGTGATATTTTTGGGTAGCTTCTAATTCCAGGTAAGGTTTGGAATTTTCCAATCACGACAGTGTCACAAGGATGGTTAACAAAATCACTCTTCGCAACTGTTCCTCACAAGGGTAAACAATCAAATGGAAGCGTATGATCGACTAACAGAGTGGAGGTGATGGTAAGAACATGACCAGGGCGTAGAAGCTAATAATAATGCATTCGCAATGGTTATTTACTGGAGGTTGGTTCATTTTTTAATGAGCTTAAACTCTAGGGGAACATTTGCTCATTGCTTAGGTTTAATTTTTAACGAGCTTGAACTTCTCATAAAATCTACTCGTGATAATGGTCATTGATATTCGACCCATTATTAACACTATGTTCTTTTGATGGTCGTACTACCTGTTCAATTGCTCCATCAAACTGATTAGAAATGAGAATACATGCTTGAAAAATGAGTTAAAACACTAATACTCTACTTAACTTAAAAGTAGTTTTTTACCCCTCATTTTACCATTTCATTTGAGCTTGAGATTGTTGGAGCTTTGGAGGTGTTTTACCTCTTGATTTTCACTAGCTAATTCTGGGAGGTTCTATGGATGATTCTTGGCGCCGTCTGGACCAGGTAGGAGCTAAACCTGTGCTCTTCAGTTGCATTCCTTTAACTTTGAATTTTGTGCATGTTTCCCTGCTTTCTTGAGCCTCTGGTGTTTGAACAATTTGTTATACCCCATCACACCCTATGTACATCGAAAGGTGCGATGCATACTGGACTGGCCACTGGCCAATCAGTATGCATCGCTCCTAGTACACAGCTAGGGTGTGATGGGTGCAAGGAGGGAACTTTGTGCTCTGTTTTTTCATAGAAATTTTTCCTGTTTTTTTCCAAATCAGGATCCTGACTCTTCTCTTGTTTGTTTTCAGAGATTCATCGGAGAAAAATGGTTGTTACATGGTGAGAATGCGAGCATGAAGAAGAGGACATGGTTTCTTTACATGATCCGAGTACGGTAACTGCATTGTGGAACTGTGATTTGCTCAAGTTCTTCCGCATCTCTAGCATGAGGCAACAAATAAACTTGTTGTAATATTTCCTCGATGCATGGGATCCTACCAACCAGGTGTTTTGGATTATAGGCAAATCCATCCCCTTGACTATCATGGACATCTATTTTTTGACCGGTTTATCAAGGCATGGTACCCCTCTCTCACTATCAGGTTCTGCCCGTGGGGGAAAATCCGTGAGGGATTATATTCGACGATACTATAGAGAAGGATATAAGCCGAGTAGGGATGGAAAGATCAACATCCGAGATGTCACTGACTGGTATTTGAGGACCATCTTGTTCACCTTTGTTATACTGGTTGGTAGTGTGGCTCTTCACTTGGCCAACAACTCCTAAATGCAGTAGCCTTAGAATGCCTTGAACCAAAGGTGTTCAACTAGTGTGATGAAGTACTTCCAGTGATAAAAGAACAACTTACCAAGGTGAAAAATGGGTGATCTAAGAACTTTGGCTATGGTTCCATTTTGTCCTCTTTCGCCTTGGATAAGATCCCACTGGTGTAGCCACAATACATTTCACTTAGTTTGCCACCACCGACTAAGCCACAGATGTAGAGATGGGTTGACCTTATGGCCCGACATGCTGGTTAGCCACAAGTTTCTTTCTTTGATGCCTTCTTCGAGTGGTTCAACCGTCAAGAGATGGTTTATGTTTTGTGTCCATATCCTGGTATGCATTTCTGGGGTGACCTGGATTTGGTGCTGCCGGCTGGTGAGTAGTGGAGTGTTATAGGTAGAATTTCTGATGATCTTCTTGTTTATTGCTCTTATAGTGTTCCTATGCTTCCTTTTATGAAGACTAATCAAAACTCATGTGCTCATACAGATATCGGACCGTTGCGACCAGCAGTGCGCCTGAGAGCACCAGCTGCCATTCCAGCAGGGGAGGCTGTAGGGAGGGCTGCCCTTCACGACCTAGATGTGGCCGAGACTCTTGCATCATTGTAGGATCATATCAAAGGCCTCAATCTTGATATCCCAGATGTGAGGACTGACGAGATGCCTCTGAGATTACAACGACATACTATTGGCGTGCCTCGTCGATGGACTAGGCTTTTACACATAATTGCACAGGCGGTGACTTGTTATCACCAACATCATTAGACTAGGGTGCGCCCTAGCATTTTGAGTTTTTGGGTCATTTGACCGATTTTTTCTTGGACACAGAACACTATGTATCAACCATAAAAAATTATATATATATTTTTGATTTTCGGAGCTTCATTTTGGTTAAGTTACATGAACCTGATGCAAATATTGATGAAATGCTTTTCTTTTATAAATGTTGCAAATGTCTATCTAACACATAATTTGCCAATGAATCTGTTAATGTGTTTAAGTTTCTATAAATATGTTGATATTGGATAGAATCGAATTGTCTTTCCAAAACCTTAACCCTTAGGAACATGAGATAGATAGCTGGATTCTGTACAGAATAGACATTGGTGAGCTGTAGAATGACGAGCTGCGAGTCTAGCCTGACAACAAGTCGGTGTATGCCATGTGCGATGGCATCAGAGAGGAGCTCTATCAACGCACTGTATTCAGCGTTGTTTTTCGTTGATCGGCAAATACATACCCCTCTGAAACTCACTAACTCGCCGCTTGGATCAAAGATGGCCCAGGCTAGAGAAGATAGGTTCCGCGAACTACGGCTCGCTCTGTCGGCATATCCAACAAATGATTCCAATGGGTTCGACATCTGTAACAAATGCAAAAGTGGATTACCTAACCAAAACAATTACCCTTAGTGAAAACAAAAGTGTAACAAAAGCATAGGGGTTACCACACTGAGTCAAGCATAGTAATGCTTAAGGTACAACCCATTGCAGGGTTGCACTAGTGGAATCCCATCATAATCCACTAACTCGTAGGCTCCTTTTGCTAATACACACTTAACAATATAGGGGCCCATCCATAAAGACTTGAACTAACCTGATCCTAACTTATTGGACTCTTAGTCGTAAAGTAAGACCAGGTCACCTTTTGAGAAGACACGGGGTTTGACATTCTTGCCGAAATGCGCCTTGACGCATTTCTTATGGGCTTCATTAGCCAAGGCGGCATCACGACGGGTTTCATCCAATTGGATTAGTTCCAAAAAACGAGCCTCCTCTTCTGAATTCCTAGGGAGAAGGTCGATTGCGAGCTTGAGGGATGAGATTTTGCAATGAACTGGTAAGATTGCTTCAAGGCCATACACCGGTTGAAAGGGTGTAAACCCGGTCACATTCTTTACTGATGTCCAGTATGCCCACAAGGTTGAGTACAGGATCAAGTGCCAACTCCGCTTATGGACTCCAATCATCCTTTGCACCATGCGCTTCAGGACCTTGTTGATTGCCTCAACTTGTCCGTTAGCTTGCAGATAATACAGAGTAGAGCTGTCGTGAGACAGTCCTAATTTGGCAGCCAAATCAACCATCATGTGATTGCATAAATGCAATCCATTATCTATGACTATAGCTTGTGGAACACCGAATCTGGAGACTACATGATTGAAAAAGAAAAGAGCAGCCGTTTCACCGTTGTTGTTTAATGTAGGAATTTCCTCGGCCCATTTGGTAAAATAGTCTACTGCGACTATGATATATTCATGCCCCCTCGCTGAGGTGGGGTTACATGTCATGAAATATATGCCCCATTTGGTGAAAGGCCCAACAAGGACTACTCGCTGCAGTGGCACGGGTGGTATTCTGGTTTTGCGATCAAAGATTTGACAGGCATGGCAACTTCTGACTGCGGTTATGTAATCCTTGAACATTGTTGGCCAGAATTATCCTGCACGTAAAATATTTTGAGCTATAGCATAACCAGATTGATGCCCCCCACACACGCCTGAATGAAAATCATTAAGGACTTTTTTGGCCTCCTCATGGGTGAGGCACCTCCGCAGAACTGTATCGATACCACGACGGTAAAGTGTATCACCGACGATCATGTAGTATTTTTCTTGGTATCGAGTATGTCACTGCTCTGATCGGGAGGTATTAGACCTATATGTTTGGGTCTGGAGATAGATGATTATATCTCCATACCATGGATCGCTTGAAGATATCAGAAACAAAGATTCATCCACGATTGTTGCATTGGATGTTGAATCATTAGACGATGCTGGGAGATCATATAGCAACTTCGCAAAAACTAGAGCTTTCTTTGATTTGGATTTTACGAATTCCAGATCAAACTCTTGCAAAATTGTTATCCATTTGGAATATTTTCCCTCTAGTAACTCTCGCGACAAGATATAAGTCATGGGGTTGCAGTTTGACAAAATGGTAGTTTTTCGAAAGAGGATGTAGTGTCAAAATCTCTGTATCGCTTGAATAGCTGTGAGAGCTAGCTTTTCAACATATGAGTACTTAGTTTCTGTATCATTTAAGTTTTGACTTAAACAATAAATAGGATGTTCAATTCCATTTTCTTCTTGAACTAAAACCATTGCTATGGTCGTATCTGCTACAACCAGATATAGTTTATAGTCTTTTTGATAATGAGGAGCATACATTAATGATGCTTTTATTAGGGATCCATTTAAAGCATCAAAGGAAACTTACGCAACCTGATCCTAGATGAAGGGTACTTCTTTTTTCAATAGACGAGTAGAAACTTTAGTAAGTTCGACATAATTTGGAATGAACCTCCTCAGAAAGTTTACTTTCCCTTGGAGTTTTTGTATTTGAAGCAAATGTGAAGGTGGAGGAAAATCAATGATTGCCTGAACCTTACATGGGTCAAGGCAAATCTCATCCTTCGAGACCACAAAGCCAAGTAAACGATCAGAACTGACACAAAATACACATTTGTGTGGATTGAGTCGTATCTTGTAGTGTCAACAACGTAGAAATATTGCTCTCAAATGATGCAGATGATCGGTTCGCTTTCGCGAATGAGCCGGAAGATCATCGAGATATGGTTGAACTATGTTCTTGATGTCATGGAAGTCATAATTCATTTCCCTCTGAAATGTTGCCCATGTGTTCTTTAAACCAAAGGGTAGCTTGTCATATGCGAATGTGGCCCACAGACAAATAAATGCAGTCTTTGACTGGTCTTGTGGGCAGATATTTATTTGGTTATACCCGAAAAATCCATCCATAAATGAAACGATTTCACATCCGACACATTCATCAATTATTTGGTCAATGAAGGGTGTAGGGTGGTTTTCTTTTGGAAAAGCTTGATTTACATCCCTATAATCGACGCACACTCTAATCGTTCCTTGCTTTTTCATTACAGGAACAATATTCGATACCCAATTGGTTAGAGGAACGGGGTAAATGAAACCAGCATGGAGAAGTTTTTCAACTTTCACCTTGATGGCAACGGCTTTTTTGGGGTGCACCTGCCGGAGCTGTTGTCGTACTAGTTTGACATCTGGATACATCTTAATTTCGTGTTCAACGATACTCGAGTCGATGCTGGCATTTCTTCATATGACCATGCAAAGACATCTCTGAACTCGTGAAAGAGAGTGTAATATATTTCTAGTTCTGAAGGAGAACAAGATTTGCCAACATGAATATTCTCTTCAACATTTGGTTTGGTCGAGATATTGATGGCAATAGTCTCTTCAATATTGGACAAGTTTCGCTCAGAATCCACCGTATTTACAGTATTCGATAGGAAATCAAATACTGAAGGATGATGAAGGTCACTAGAATAATACTCTTTATAATCTGGAAGATGGGAATGATGGTGGTAATCTTCCCACATTGCCCCGTCAATCATCATTGACTGAACAATTACTTCATCTATAGAATGTACATGTGACCAAGGATCTGAAGGGGTACCATATTCCTTAGACCTATCTATCCAAACACTTGAGGAGCGTTGATTTAGGTTCGCCTCCCATGCCAAAAACATTGATTGCTACAATATTTCTATTGAGCCTGGAGGCAAAACCTCACGATGATCCATGCTAACATCGTGATCGGATATCTTCTGAATGGAAGACACCATATTGCAGGTTCCCAGCGTGGCCACTTCCACCAGATCGTTTGGAGGAGGTAGGGCAAAAATCCCCATTAATATAGGGTCTTTTAGTAGGCCTACTCTGATATTTTGAAGCGAATGAGGGGATCATTGGAATGCTTCCCGTAACTTGCAAACTGTTGGGGAGGAATGTTTTCTGGTTGACGATTGTAAAACCTCCTTGGAAAGGAAATGCAATCTTTCTGAAGTACATTGACGCAACTGCAACCATAGCATATATCCAAGTTCTTCCAAGTAGGATGTTGTAATCGAGGTTTCCGTCGATAACTTCAACATCAATTTCTACTGTCTTTCCCCTCAGTTCTACTTGCAACATCCATCAAATGCTTTCAACATCGTTGACGATTTCGACAAGGGTGGTGAGCCCAAAGTTTTCCAGCAACTCATCGACATAATACATGTAGATGCTCCCTCATCAATAATCGTTCGATGAACAGTTTTGTTGAAGGCTTTCACTTGAATAAGGAAAGAAAGTTGAGCTGGTAACCGAGGGTCATATTCTTTATGGTTAAAGGCCACAAGATTGGAATCCACTTGGTCAATCGCACCTATTGCTGATAATAGAGCCTGCTTTTGGGAGGGGAAATTTCGTAGTACCTCAAGTGTCGACATAGCGGACGGTGATTAGGCCAGGTCCTTTACTATATTATAATTCTCTGCTGCTCTGGCATGAGGATTAAATGTATATTTGTGTACTACTCCCTTTGGTGGCTTTATCGTTAGCTCAAGAATGATGGGTGGCACAAATTCAGTCGAAGTTGTTGTCGAACTACTAGGTTGATCAGTAGCCTTGTTGTTTGACAACTGTGGATTCCTGTAATCTTTATTCCTTGTCGATATCAAAGAATCATTTTGCTGATTTGAAATGGACAACATAAGCACTTGGGATGGGGAAGCATTGTCACTAGTAACCAGATTGGTTCCTAGGTTTGGAAACGGATCAGTCAATACCATTGAGGTTTTTGAACTCTTAAAAAGTTTTTTAACTTCATCTTTATGTGGACAATCTCTCGTCTAATGATCCTCATCGCATATCTGACACCTTGAAGGGGGTTTCCTTTGCCCATAAGGGTTTGTAGAAGATTTTTCAGGAGATGACTCCTCTTGTTTCTTCTTCTTCCCTTTCTTTTTCTTCTTACCCCCTAGTTGCTTCGGTTCTTTTCCTTTGTTAGTCAACATGGCATTTACCTCCAAGGCGAGAAGTTCTTCACTTTCATTTTGACTAGAAACCGTGTGATCCTTCTTGGATGTAGCCTTTACGGTTTTTGTGCTAGTCGTACCTATCACACCATTTCCGGCATGAGAGTCTTTGTTTGATTTAGGAGGAGGAGGAACGGAAAATTCTGGTCTAGGAGCATCAGGGATTTTTTCATAGAGCGTGCTAGACTAAGTATAGATCAAGTATAGATATTGCGCACGAGCAATGACTTGCTCTTCAGTGATGACTCCTCCCTTTGCCACATCTTCTGTGATAGAAGGTAACAATGACTTGATAAACCATTCAACTAACAGCTGATCAGGAACATATGTTTTTACCATTCTACGATGACGTCGCCACTCATGAATATGATCAGATATGTGAGTGGTTGTCATTTGTTTGAAATTGGTAAGAAGCTCTATTCCTGTTTCATACCTTATGGGTAACTGAAAATGGGATAAAAAGGTTGTGGCAAGGGTGCTAAAGTTATCAAATGAAGCTCTTGGAAATTAAATGTACCATATTGCTACCAGACTAGTTAACATTTGCTGAAAAAGGTGAAGCCTAATCAAATCATCATTTAGAGTGTTGGATGAACACCACAGATGAAAGGTCATCACATGATTCAATGGGTCTTCACCTAGATTTCCATTAAATTTAGGAATATCTGACGAAAGTTTATGAGGAATCGCCGGCCATGAAGGGGCATAATCAATTGGATCGTTCGTTAGCCGATTTAGATCTTGTAACTCTAAAGTCACCACAAAGGGCAATTGTTGATTCAGGGTTGGTGAAGCATACCCAGAATAGGATGGTATCGCCTGAGTAGTGGGTATTTGCATACCAACATAATGCATTTGATGCTAATAACTTTGGTAAGGTTGATGAGCATAACCATTATGAAATGATTGATGTAGATCGTTTTGAATATACGGCTGCCCATTATTTGCAAAGATTTGTTGCTTAGATCCTTGGTAAGGTTGTTGGAATTGCAGTTGTTGATACTGCACCAACCATGGTTGTGAAACCATTTTCTATTGTCCAATACTAGCCATTTGACCAGGATGAGGGGTAACAGTACCCATTTGAACTTGGGTCGCTCCAGTTAGGGAGCCAATCATTGATTGTGGTTGTGTTGTGGAGACAGGAGGCTATTGTATTACGACCTGAGAAACTTGAGGTTGACATACAACAAGCAATTCTTGTACTTGCGACACTGTCACAATGGCTGGTGTAGTGGGGATATTCGACATAGGTAGGCTTTGTTGCATTGAGTATACAACTCTTGGTTGTTGAGGTAGTATTGGCACCCAACCGCCGGATGTAATCCCAGCATGACCCAAATTCTATTGTGAACTCCCATATGGTTGTTCTCCTAGAGGAAACAATGAAAGGGTATACTGCCTCCCATACGGCGGCAATCCAGTGCTCAAAGGAACGGTTGGCCTTTGGGGACAAGACTGCCCAAATTGATACTGTTGCGAAGGATCAATTTGTTGAGACTCAACATAAGAGATTCCATATATTATTCTGGAAGAACAAATGGGAACAGACCATACTATCAAAACAGTCCCTGGATGGACTCCATCTAGCGATTGAGAGCTAGTTGGGATAGATGGTATACCTGCAAACATTGTTGGAGTAGTAGTAGGAGGTTCTGTTGTTGCTGCGTCAGATGACATAATCCTAGATGTCGACGGTTGTTCAGACATATCTAGCCTATGCAAAATATTTCCTAGCGATTCTACAGGAACTTGAGATGAAGGGAGACTAACTTTTGATGAAGAAGAATATAGGGTGATCCTGGCTCCAAAATGCAATGGAGTACTGGACGAAGGATCCTCCACAATCTCTTCTATAGCAATGAAATGAGGTGGGAGAGGTAGACCGTCAGGTCCGTAAAATATTTCTGGTTCCGAAGAAGGTATAGCTTCTGTAGCAACAGATGTTTTGGGAATAACACCTTCCGAATCAGTTGTAGAGGGAGCTGGTTCAGGACTAGAAGTTTTACCATTACACTAGGATCAGTTCGAATGTCCTCTTGTGGCTGCGGAATTTCTTCTGTAGAGGCAGAGATACCAGAAATGGTTGGAGTAACCAGAGTCTCTAAGGATGTCGGAACACTTGTTCCAACCAAATCAGGGGACTTTGATCCGGTTAAATGAGTTTGCTTTGTCCTAAATAGTTTCGTTTCTAGAGTCAAAGATGGTTGACTCGTAAGTCTCCACGAACGACGGGGTTTCGATTTACTTTCTTCCACGATTGTGGATTACCTGATCAATTGAAAATAGAGGGGAAAAATGATTCCAAATTTAATGAATTTTAGACGCTTTGACACAAATTTCTTTTTCAATTTTTAAGAGTCGAGAAAAAGCAAAATATGGCTCTAGTCACCTTCAATTTTTAATGATCCTGAAGTGACAATTTCTCAGATGGACCTTTTCCTTTAAGGAGTCTGAAAATGAACGAAAGAGACTACTCTGGAAATCTAGACAGAGGGATTACCAAACCAATTGAAAAACTGCAGAATACTTTTTACGGTACGACAGTCAATCTTCCCGAATGTTGTGTTCAGTGCATTGTGATTGATAGGGAGGCAGACACGGCTTCCTAAGGATAAAGGATATAGCCTATTGTGGTCTCCCAATATATACTAGACGGTACATGGGAGAACAATTCCGTACTGGCACTTGTCGTCTCGAAAAGGAGGAATCACCCAACCAACAATGAAAGCGATAGTTACCAGGCTTTACGAAGCTAGAATACGTCTCTAGCCTAGACTTCTAAATGTTGTGCGTTAGGTTCCAAAGAGTTTTTATGTTCATTGATTTTATTTTACAGTTGATCTTTCTTAATAAGTTTGCCTTTTAGGTTCACCGCATGATGTAGTTATACAATTCCTAAAATGCAATCTAAGATGATAAACAATCGTTTAATCTTCTTTTTGCAATGAAAATCCTAGCTACTAAGGAAAGAGAAATGAGATTCTTTCAACATAGAGCAGAGAGCACACACTAGATGCATTGTCCTAAATCAAACCAACAAGCAGTCTAAATGAAATTGCACGTGCATGTATTTGTTTTCGCTTTCTTAATGTGTGAATGGAAAAAAGAATGTTAAGTACAAATCTGGATCGTTTCAAGCAACAATACTAATGATTTTCTGTTCAAAAGATGAAAGGAAGATAATGACGACACTTTGTGATTTTGAATTGAAAACTTCTTTTGACACTTGAAAAAATACTAATTCAAATCAAATATAAGAGGAATAGTATAATCGACCATCAAGAACAATAGGATTCTTTTCTTTGATTGAAAACAACACTTGCTACACTTCCAAATCAAAAGACAACAGCTTGATTACGCTACTTCTTTGTAAAAGAGGACCGTAAATGGCGAACAATACATAAAAATATTTACAGTTATTTTTACTATGGAGGCTGAATCATGCAAAGAAAGGGAGTTTCTACAGTGGTATACTGATCACAGATAGCAAAAATATTGAATAAAGCTGAAGAGAGTCAACAAAAACCAAAATCTGGAAGTAGAAGAGGTCTTATTTGATCATCACACCTGTAACACGGAAAGTGCGATGCATCTCACCTATTGCACATGAGAGGTGCGATGCATCCAGATTACCAAGAAGAGAAGGTGCGATGGTTTAGGGATGAGACTTCAACTAGGTTCTTGGTCACAGTTTGCAGCTCAGTTAAGGGATTTAAGACGAGCAAATGATAGTCAGTAAATAGAAATCATAGAGGCTGATCTAATGAGGCTACTGGAGCCACCACCAGGGAAATTAGGATGTTTGCAAATCAATTGTTCAATTTATAAACAAAACCTGGAGATAGACTGAAGCAGAATTGATCTACTTTTCACTTGCATAGAAAATGCAGTTCGAAGGCTAGCTGGCTTGACTTTAGGCTTCGTCTATAAGTTTATAAAGAAAACAAATATAGACAAGCAAACAAGCTACTCTCTCCCCAGTGGAGTCACCATTTTGTTATTGGGAAATCTAGTGTCTATGTAGAGCTGCTAGTCCCACTAAAGATGGGTAGCTATCTTAGAAACAAACAGATTAAAGTTACTTTCACTTTCCTTTATGAGAAGTAGATAGGAGAGGAGGAAAGAGTACCAACCTTGATCTTTCGCTTGGTTCTCTGCTTGTTCCTTCTCCCCTTTGACAGATCTTTTCTACTCTTCCCTTGACCACTCCACTTCAAAGAGTACCTGTAAAGTCAAAGTAGCATAATACCTTCAAAGTGTAGAGGTCTACAATCATAAATAATATAGGAGCAGATATATATTGACCACACACATGCATATATTAGCAAACATACAAGAATGTGGAGGAAAACTTGAATAGCTTTATTAGTATAGAGATTAGAAGAGAGGATTACAACCCATTGATTTGACCTAGTGTCATCCTCCCAGCATGAAAGCCCTTCTTCACCTCATGAAAAGCTTAGATCACCCAACACTATGATATTACACCAGGAAACCAACAACACTTTCTTACAAGATACAATATTCTGGCCTCTGGATCTCTGGGATGAGGGATCCATATATAGATGATTGTAAGAGGGTGAGTTAGCTTTTGGGATTTTGACTAGTGTCCTCTCTCTGATAGTTCTTGATTCCACTTGGAGATTGATGATCTCTTACTCATCCCTGGGAAAATTCAGAGAGGCAAGTGTCATAGGAGAAGTTTCTGGAAGATTCCATGATCATCCACCTTACAAACTGTTTCTTCCATTTGTCTACTCTCGCCCATCGCACCCTACAAAATGGCTTTCCAGTACGCATCGCACTTTTTACACTGAGCAGGTGATATGCATCACACCCTCTGCATTGAGTAGTCTGTATGGTCCAGTTTTGACCAGTTCTGAGTAGTTTTTTGTGGAGAACTTCTGGGAGATGATGTAATCAGTTGACCCTGTTCCTTTAGGGTATGAAACAACACTTTTAGGGACTTAGAAGCCCTTGTTTTATGGACATATGTGATTGGGGTTGCAGTGCCAAAATATGTCTATAACAGCTGGTAGGGGGAGAGTAACAACAACCCAACTGACGATGACAATATTGTTAGCACGGTGGCCGCAGGGGAAAAGAATGATAATAATGACTGGTACACCTCGAAAAACACAGCAAATAATGGCAGGGTGTGGTAGTACAGGTGAATGATTATGGTAATTGAATATAGTGTAGTAGGGAAATGACCGGTAAAGTTCTTGGCATACGATTTCAAATTCCAATGCGTAGGAATCATGATTACAAAATCGTACAATTTTTGGTTTTTGTTCTCATTGGATTTGGAAATGATGTGATATGATTATGATTTTATGTATATCATCGTTTCTTTATGACAGGACCCCCCAACTTAAATGTGGCTGTCCACAGCACGTACTAGTCTCTTTTTTTGAATATTTTAACTAGTTCTGTAAGAGCCAATGAAGGCGTACCTGGTGACCTACCTAGCGGTGAAGTAACAACAAAAATAACCAGCAGAGTAATGACAATGGCAAAGAAATAGAAATTGGTGGAGTAACAGCACCGATGGAGTAACAACAACAGTGGAGTAACAACATTGGTGGAGTAACATCAACAATGGAGTAACAACAATCGACTGAGGAACAACACTGACAAAGTAACAAAAACAGTGGAGTAACAGCACAGGTGGAGTAACAACAACAGTGGAGTAATAGCACCGGCGGAGTAACAGCAACAGTGGAGTAACAACACTGTAGAGTAACAACAACAGTGGAGTAACAACATCGCGGAGTAACAACAACAGTGGAGTAACAACATCGACAGAGTAACAACACCGACGGAGTAACAACAACAGTGGAGTAACAACACCAACGGAGTAACAACAACAATAGAGTAACAACACCGATGGAGTAACAACAACAGAGGAGTAACAACACTGGTAGAACAACAAAAATAGTGGAGTAACAACACTGATGGAGTAACAACAATATTGGATTACCAACACCGTGGAGTAACAGCAACAGTGGAGTAACAACATCGACGGAGTAACAACACGATGGAGTAACAACAACAGTGGAGTAACAACACTGGAAGAGTAACAACAATAATGGAGTAACAACATCGATGGAGTAACAACAATAGTGGAGTAACATCACTGGTGGAGTAACAAAAACAGTGGAGTAACAACAATAGTGGAGTAACATCACCGGTGGAGTAACAAAAACAGTGGAGTAACAACACTGATGGAATAACAGCAACGGGCGGAGTAATAGCACCGATTGTTACTTAAAAAATTTATCTGTTTCTTCTTGTCATAATTCAGTTCTTATTTGTGCAAAAGAAAAACAAGTAAGTAGTAATAGCATATCTCTCTCTCTCTCTCTCTCTCTCTATATCTATATCTAATATATATAAATATATATAATATTATATAATATAATAAATATTATATAATATTATATAATATAGATAGAAGGCGGAGGGAGCATTCTCTGCACCAACAACCATCAAACCAGGTGTATCAGAAAGATGTTTAATGAAGGCATCTTTAGAAGTTGGACGGTGGTATAACTTCAGACGGTGTCCGTTCACTAGAAAGGAAGCACGATTTTCATCTACTATAACAAATCTGACTATGCCATTGTCGAATATAGCGTCCACTTCATAGGGACCCATCCAACGAGTGCAAAGCTTTCCTTTGAGATCTTTGAATCGAGAATCATATAAAAATGCCCAATCCCCTGAATGAAACACCTTATTCTTGATAAATTTATCATGCCATTTCATTCTCTGTTGTTGGATAACAATGGTTCTCTGGACAGCTACTGAACAAATCTCATCTAACTCATTGAGCTGTTCCAGCCAGTGTTTCTAGTCCTCTGATAAGTCTAATCCCACTTCCAAAGCTATTCTGAGCGTATTGATCTCAAATTCAACGGGAAACAAGGGGGATTTCCTGTGGACTAGCTCAAATGGTGAAAACCTAGTTGTATTCTGCCATGTTGTCCAATACGCCCAAAGAGCTTCTGGAAGTTTCTGTGACCAATCTTGGCGATGACTTACTATAGTTTTTGTCAAAATATTTTCCAATACCTTGTTTGTGCTTTCTATCTGTCCATTCGCTTGGGGATGGTATGGATTTGTGACTTTGAGTTTAACCCCATATTGTTGTATGACCCTCTCTATCATGTGGGATGTGAACTGTGCTCCTCCATCTGAAGCAATTTCTCTCGGGGTACCATATCGGGAAAAAATCTCTTCAAAAATAAAATCTGCCACCACCTGTTCTGTTGCTTTCGCAACCACTCTGGCTTTCACCCACTTAGTCACATAATCAGTACAGACAAAGATGTGAACTTTCTGATGGGAAGGTGAGTTGATGGGTCCAACGAAATTGATGGCCCACTTCTTAGAAGGCTCAAGGACTATCTGGGGTTGTAATGGAATTTCATCCAATTTCCCAGGTTATCCCATCTGTTGACAACTGTCACATCTTCAGACACAATCTCTAGCATCACGAAAGATATAAGGCCAGTAGTATCCCGTTTGCAACACATTGTGGCATGTTCTTTTATCTGCAAAATATCCTCCATAAGGTCCACTATGGGCGGCCTTCAATATCTCATAGATATGATCCTCCGATACACAACGCCGAATTGATTGATCTACCCCTGTATGAAAGAGGCATCTTGCCGTCCATGAATATCGGGTACTATGATGGATAATTTTTCGTTGGTCCTTATATGATAAATGACGAGGTACCTTTCCTGTCACAAGATAGTTAGCAATATCTACATACCACGGAGTGTTAGTGGAAATTGCAAAAAAATATTCATCTAGAAAGCTATCTTTGATAGTTGTACCTTTGGAATTGTTTTCTAATCTAGACAGAAAATCAGCAACCACGTTGTCCTTCCCTCGTTTATCTACTATGGTAATATCAAATTCTTGAAGTAGAAAAATCCATCTTGTAATACGACTAGGAGTAATGGGCTTATTCATCAGATATGTGATGGCTGCATGATCTGTGCGTACAAAGGTTGGGTAACCAGTGATATAGTGTCGGAACTTGTTGATGGCGTAGATGACAGAAAGGAATTCTTTTTGAGTCACTCTATAGTTTAACTTAGCAGGGGCCAAGTTCTTGCTAACATAGTAAAATGCATATGGTACTTTATCCACTTTCTGCCCCAAAACTGCCCCAACTGCTGTCTAGGAAGCATCAGCATGAATATGGAATGGTAATGCCCAGTCTGTTCATCTAAGGATCAGAGAAGTACAAATGAGTTCCTTGATCTTCATAAAGACTGCATCACATTCATCTGCCTACAAAAAGTCTACATCTTTTGCAATAATTGAAAAAGGGGATGTGTTGTTTTAGAAAATTTTCTATAAAGTGCTTGTAATAACCAGCATAACTGATAAAGCTACATACCTGAGTAGGTGTTCTGGGTATTGGAAAATGCTATATTACATTTATCTTGGCTGGATCCATCCGGATTCCTGCAGCCGAAAGAAAGTGTCCCAGTACTATTCCTTCATTCATTCCCATACTTTACATGCATAGACCTTCCCATCATGAAATCTGATAGCTTCCCCATTACGTGGGGTCTCTTGATTTCTTTTTAGGCTTCTTAGCAGAATATTCCCTAAGAGCTTTCGCATATATAGGTACAACCCTCATAGCTTTCAATAGGGGAATATTAACAAGTGAATTATGTAACTCCCCTGACTGGTCAAACTCTGCTTGGGGGTTGGTTTACTCACAACCAACCTTTCTGGATAGGGCGTTTCATCTTGGTGTTTTTGAGTAATTGTCGATTGAGAAGGGGTATGATTTTTGTTAACCCGGTTTGGTTCCTCTCCAACCATTTTTGGTTCCTTCTCCTCACTGTCAATTTGTTTAATGATAACTGGTGAGGGTTGAGCATCCATTGTCTGCCCAAATCGTAAATGCATCTCATAGAAATCTGTGGGGAAGATGCTGTGTGAGGGTAGGTTGAGGGTGTCAGCTTGCTGAGCCCCTTTATTGTTAGGATTCAGATTAGGTTGGATAGGGAGTTGGGGATGAACAAGCTAATTACTAGGAGGCATATTAGAGGGCAACTGAAGTTGTTGTTGTGGCATTGATTGGAAAAAATGACTAGGACGAGAAGGTCCATGCTAGATCGGAGCCCACGAGGAACTTGAGCTAGCTTGAGGAGCCCACTGCTGCCAAGGTGAAAATTGGTATTGGGGCCACATGGGCGGATAAGGCATAGTCTGGTGACCCATATTAAAATTGCTAAAATATTGAGATGGATCCAGAAACATACCTTCCCATTGACGGCCGTGGTTGCCATGGATTTTTAGGTCCCATGAAGTACAGATACTCCATCTCTTTGCCTGTCCCTTAAAGAACCGCTTTTAGTCCTATCAAGGATGGGCATGAAATTGTCGCATGCTTCAATTCACAGATTGCACACTCCTCTATAGATTTTAATGGAAATTCCCTATGTGGGTGTTTCTTCCTACATATGGGGAAAAATAAGGCCATAGTCCTTTCCAATTATAGTTGCTTTTATTTCACCTGTAGTGTTTCTATCTATTCAGACAATAGTCAGGATATCAGTCCTCAGGCTGTCCAACAGATTCCAAATTTCTGCTTTTGTAACACCTCTGCCAGATACCTTCGTTGATCGAATCCCTCATTTATTTCTTTCAACTCCTCTTGAGCACTGGATACATAACTCACATATGGTATCAAAGTCCTCCTTTGATATATCTCCCTTTCCGACTATATTCAACAATTCCAAAGGGTCTTCTTAGAAGGCTCGGAGAAGGGTAATCTTCAAAATATCCTTATCTAGGTCAGAGTGACCTGATCTGTGCAATGTGTATTTAAAGCATTCCACACAGTCTTCCATGTTTTCTTCCTCTTTATGTGTAAATTTGAAAAGCTCTTCTTTAATATCCCGTGATTTATAGTAGTCTTGGTATTTCTCCAAGAAAGAAGTTCTCATCACCTCCCATGTGGTGATATACCTTCCCCCAAGACCCATAAACCACCACAGGGTTGTCCCTTTTAGTGCAGCAGGGAAGATTTTCAATTTATGAGCATTCGTTATGTAATCATACCCTCGACACACAATGACAAATTAAAAAAAAAAAACGTGTTAGGTTCTTTTGAAATAAGCCCATGGATTCTGGGTAAAGTTGTTAAAGGAATGGGCTTTGTTGGTGCACCGGCCCCAAAATCCCCAATTTGGATGTCAATAGTAGAGGTTGTAGGTTCCATGAATATCCTCCAACACTCACTAGGGATTTTAGCAGGCTCTGTAGGAAGGGCTTTTATCACAGGGGTTCGAGTTGCCTTAACAACACTTCCTCTATCCTTTGGGGATAGAAATGTCTCTACAATCTCTTCCTCCCTGTCACAGTGGCTGGACCCTTCGTATCTCCCCTCTACAATTCCTTCTTCCCTACTGGGATGGACTATTCCTTCGGATGCTTTACTTGCAACTTCTTCTACTTTTGTTATAAGCAACGAGACCCCTTTAACAGGTGTACTGTTGCTTGTCTCCCCAACTACTGGAAGGGTTTGTTGTATTGAATCGGTGGGAGGTTCTTTGAACAACATTGGTTGATCTATAGATTGCCCCTCAGATTTTGTCCATGTACCTGGCCTCACGGCTGCATGGGAAGATGCCTCTGACTCAACTTTTGTAATTCTTTGCTGGATGTAGGCGTTCCTTCCCAAATCCTATCCTCCCTTCTTTGTGGCTCTCCCTGTACCCCTTTTATTTGTCTCTTTTTTCATACAAGTTGGTATGATGATAGATGTTGCAATCAAACCACAATGCTCAAGGCCTGGAGTAGGGTGTCAAAAGACCATTCCCTCCCCAAGGAAAGAGATCACGTTGAAAAGAGGGCAGTTAATGAGAAAAAATAAAAGAAAACAGGAACCCAGGGTTCAAGACCTGGAGTAGGGTGTCAAAAGACTCCTCCCTCCCCAGGACAAGAACCCAATCAAGAAAATAACTCACACATGAGAAAACCTAGCACTTCAAGACCTGAAGTAAGGTGTTAGAGGACCCCTCCCTCCCCAGGGCGAGAGATTGGGTTTCTCAAAATCGAAACAACAAAAAAAATGCTAGGGAAAATATAAGCTCAGGGCCTGGAGTAGGGCGTTAAAGGACTCCTCCCTCCCCAGGCCAAGAGATCAGCTCTAATAAAATATGAAAACAATAAAAGAATGAAATAAATGAAATACCTACACTTAGGACCTGGAGCAGAGTGAGAAAGCTCATTCTCTCCCCAAGATGAGAGATTGACCCTCTGGTTAATACAGATCATGTCTTGCACCTCGTTAGCCTCCCTGGCAATCGCGCCAAAATGTTAGTGTCCAGGTATGAACAATTTATCCACCCCTTTTCCTACATTAATGTATCAATCTAGGTGCATATTCTTTTCAAGGTAACACGCAAGGTATATGCAGGGTCAAGGTTACAGTCTGTCCTCAACCAAGGGTTCGTGACTACCAATCAAAACATTACTGAAATAGAAATAAAAACTCAACTACATAATTTAAAAAGGTATTCATAGTTATCTAAGAAATCTTCAATAGCAAAAAGAAATAAACACAACGATAGACAATACACACAAAACAAGGAAACATTCAGCACTTGATTAGAAGAGCGGGACCAACTCTCTGAGCAGGGTTGCATTACTCACAGCGAATGATAGATCAGCAAAAAGGTTTGTATCTTATTAATCTGAATAATGTTGTTACAATACAATATAGGATATGACTCCCCTTGATACAGGAAAGACCCGTCTTTTATATAGTACAAAGGAGAATAACATCTCTCACCCAAAACCTAGCAACTATATGCGCGAAGATATATATTCGTTCTATCACAACACTAGCACATAGAAAGCAAGAACATGAATGGTCCAAAAATTGGTTGAGAATAGTTGCAAATCAGTTATGCTGTTTCGTCGTGGTCGATCAGCTGCTGTGAATCACGGAATTGTTGCGACATGCTATGTGTTTAACACCCGAGCTCCATAATATGTGATCATCACATGTTTTAGTGGTTCGCAGAGGTAAAAACCTTCATGACTCTACTTCATTAATTAAATATTCCAAGAGACGATAAAGGGGAATTACCTCATAGTTTTACATAGTAAATATATGCAAATGAATACAAAAGGGATGAAAAGAGGAGTGAAAATGCAGGGAAATGATAGGCCAATTTGGTGCCCAACAGAGATGTGATATGATACTTCCTACATGATGAGTTTGTCCAAGGAAAAATTTGATGGAACATGTAGAGGCTTCTCTGTGCTATACATCTGTATGAAGGTGCCGAACGGTGAGGCATAAAAATAAGTTATGTCGATCAGTACCTACATTGTTGCCTTTGACATGCAGGGTGGATCTTGTTCGAATATCATCTTGCAAAATGGGGTGACGAAATGATTGGAAAGTTGTGTGATAACTCCTCTGAAGTTGCATTTGAACAACATCTTACAATAAGCAGTCACAGAGGTCTCCACTGATGTTCATGCCCACTTCAAGCCCAGGAATTCTTGATGGACACAGATTGCATCCAAGATGTAGGTGGACATGTAGAATTTTGCATGCATACCTTTAGGTGGCTGTCGAGCCCTCATTACCTGTTCCTTCAGCTGGTGAGCCAACATGTCGAACCAATGACATGCTTTTCCTTCTCTGGTCAGTTGGTCCAATGTGATCACCCAACTATGCGGGAAGGTTTCCATGCTTTCTTGGCTAGACAGATGACATGAAAAGATGGCCAAGTATTGATATGCCTTCCACAGTATCTTCGTCTTGTAGACTTGGTTGGGTGTCATCCTGAATTTAGGTGGCTCCTTCACCTAATTCTTCAATATATCTATGGAGTTGGCATTGTTGTTGGGTTTGTTGAAGGGTGTCTCCATGGTTATCATGGGCTTCGACATATGATACATTTGTTCATAATCCTGTGCCCTGAAGGTAGTAAGCTCCATCCCACTGACGCTGCTCAATGTCATCATCTCACAATTAGTGTGTGAGACAATCCAATGTATGATGTCCACACATGGGAGCACATCATACCTGCATGCAATCCAGTACAAGTCGAACTTGTGGATATTCATATAGACTTGGTTCTCTTTGAGGTATTCCCCAAATGTTGTTGCAAATGCATCATTGACCTCTTGCCATTTCAGCTTGATGTCCTTGTCTACAATCAGCTTGGTGTCTTCACAGATCGGCAGACTTGTAGAAACTTTCTCAATTGTTGCTCGAGTTGCAAATCCATTAGTGTCATTTGATCCTGCTCTCTTGGAGGCCATTGATCTTGAACTGGTAAGAGGTGGATGAAAACTTGATAGATCTGGAGACATAGCAACATGCATGGCAAGAGATCTGTTAACTGAAACCAAAGAAAACATGAGGAACGACATGCAACATACCTGGGGATTGACTGGCAAGGATTGCACAATCTTTCCTGAGAATCTGGGAGATTGGCTACTAGAACTATGTAAAAGGAAGTCTAGGTTGTCAGGGAGCCTGAATGGCTTCTGGAATTTCACAATATGCAATCCAAGCTGGCCTACTGGCTGCTGGAATTGTGCATTGCACAATTTTAGCTCACAATGGCTGCAGGCCCAGTGACTGCATTGCACAATTTTTTGGGCGAGCATTCACGCTCCCTCATAATTATGCAATGCAAGATTGGAGGACAGTCACTAGGCAGGAATGTGGATTTCCTGAGAGGAAGATAGGGCCTTCCCTCTCAGGATTGTGTAATGTTGTCTAGGTGAGGTAGAGTCTGGGCCAAAGCTACCCAAACTCGTCGATGGGAAACTGAAAGCAAATGTGAATGTCAATGCATGGCGATACTAAGTGTAAGCAAGAGTGAATGATCGTGCATGCAAACAATGAATGAAATATTAATAAAATGGAACAACATGCATGTGGGTGAAGCGAGTTGCGGAATCGGGGACCTTTTGTGCAAAACAGTTTCATGCATGCGACAATAGTGAAATGCTGATGAAAACTAAAACGGTGCTAGTACAAGCTAGTATGCATGTACGTGATAGAAAGCGTTCACGAAAATCAAGAAAACAACACTCACACAAGCCAAAACACAAAAAGCGACATAAATGCTGCAAAAGACAAGTTAAGACGACTTACCCGCAAATAGATGAGATGGATGTGTTGTGGGATGTCAGAGCTCGAAGATCGATGTGAAGAAATGAGCTCTGAAGCATCAAATAAATAAGTTTGAGGCTCATGAAGCGCATGCCACAAATCTAGGAAAAAGCGACACTTGGAGGGAAGATTCTAAAAAGATCTTTGCATGTAACCTCTAGCTACTAAAAATAGCTCCCTAAAATCTAGGGATACTTTTTGCATGTTGCTTTTGCTATTACAGGAAAGAGAAACCCATGCATGCAAGTCACGTTTTCTCGGTCCTCAGTGGAACTAGTCAACTCAATGGAACATGTAACAACTTGCTCAGATGAGGGGAAAATTTGTGCATTTCTGGGAGGGAGCTGGGATCGCTGCCCATAAGGATTGCACAATTTCTGAGCTGAGCATCTGATTGTTGCCCAAAATTGTACAATTTCTAGGCTGAGTAGTCCTGCTGGGAGAGATTGCGCAATTTTTCCAGTGAAGGGTGACAGGTAGATTTGTGCAATTCTGGAACCCAGCAGGCTGCTAGACCTGATTGTACAACTTCTGGAGGGAAGGTTGGTTCCCCTCCAAAATTGCACAATTTCTTGAGGGAGCTGCTCAGCTTGCAGCTAGGCCAAGTCTAGAGAAAAAACCCATGAGGGGGATGCAACAAGCCATGATGCACAGGTTGACAACTTGCTAGAAAATCATTGAAGCTTGTGTACTTAACAAGGCAAGACATGCTGCCCAGGGAGGTTAGGGAGTCTCCAAAACAAAGGTAAGGCAAAATTTTGGAGGGTAGTTGTAGCTGCTACAACAGGATCCAAACAACCATTTCAATTATTTCAACATTTATGGTCACACTAAAGGTAACTCCTGGAACTTACATCCAAATCTGAATCTAAAAAACATACGAAGAATACTGAGAAGAGGAATCTACTAGGAAAAGATTCAACTACTAGGTTGAGAGCAACTTAGATGTTGATGAGAGGATTGTCTACACTTTGGTGTAGGAGATGAATCTAATTAGCCTTCATGATAAGGTGGAGATGTAGATGAAAAGAGTCTTCCTTATGAAGGTCTAAGTAAAAAATATTGAGCTAGATTCTCCATTCAAATGTCTTATTAACCAATCCCATAGTATATGATCTAGTTAGCAAGCTTGGGTTGGAGGTTCATGATAGGTTTAGCCCATGTCCCTTATGGTGGGTGAATAAGAATGTAGACATTAGAGTCATTTAATAGTGAAAGACCAAGTTTGCTATTAATGTAGATTTTATTGATGAAGTGGAGTTAGCTGTAGTACCCCTTTGATTTGTGTGGTGTACATTTGGAATCCCTTGCATGTATTTAAGGAACACAAGCTTCATGTGGGTATAAAAATAATACCACCTAATCAAGGATAGTAAATATTGAATCATTAATAAACACAAAGGAATGCCAAATATATCTCCCATATATGCTATCCAAGCTAAAAAATTGATCAATTGTAGTAAGAAGCATGTATTTCTTTTAGGTAAGGAAGTATTAAGTAAAAGTGAAGGAATACCTATAGGTATGTATTATTGATAAAATAAGAAATAATTTGGAAGAGTCATTTTAGGAATATAGAGGAGTTCTCTAGGAACCGAAGGGGCTGCCACCAAAGAGTGAAATGGAGATATGGGAGTTTTCTAACTCTCCATTTCCAAATATTAAGTTGTATAAAGAGTTTGTTTTGTAAATTGTTGATGTGTTTTCTTGTCAACCATCAACTAGAGTGATTACCATCCTTAATTAATCAAGTGGAGACCAAATTTTAAAATTTAGTCAATTCAAGATGACTCTCACCTACTGATTATGAAGACACAACAAGCATTTAAGAATTCAAAATCAATTAAGATGTTGCAAAACTTCTTTAATGAGGCCAACAGGGATGATTTTTATTTTAAACAATATAAAAATGACAAAAGGTAGTAAATTTGATGTGATCATCATATGATTGGATATCCCTATGTGCTAGCTTTATCTAACTTTCTATAGAATTAAACGTAAAATTCATATGCTCAAGATATCACTATTTTTCCCACAACCATTTTTTATCCATTTCCATTTATCATTATTTCCATTATTTCATTTATTATTTTCATTATCCATTTTTCCACATCACCCATTTTTCCCAACCATTTTTTGAAATCTTGACTAAGTTTAATTTTTATGCTAAATTATACTAGTTCCATGTATTACTTGTCTTACCCTTTATTTTACTTAGCCATTTCACTAAATTGCTCATTATGCAACTTTGTCTCCCCCTTTTTCTCCTCCACTTTCTTTACTTAGTCAATTTCTTGCTTACAAGAGTCTTCACCCTCAATACTTCCACATTGGTTTGATACTTATCCAAAATCTTCAATTGTGGGTTGTGAAAAATATTTTCCTCTACTTCCAAGCCCATAATCCCACAAGTCCACATCACTGAAAATGCACCTTCATTTCCACAATATCCAAATTGCACTTACATTTCGGCAACCACCAAATTTCACCCCATATCACTCAAACTACACTTTCATAGCTTACATACTTATACATTCTTTCATTTTCTATACTTAATAAATTTTCATGAATGTGAGAGCATATTTATCTTTGGGTGGAACTTGGAAGTTATCAATTAGACACAATTTACTAGGAAGTGACTTAGCATGATGACTAAGCATAGAGGTGGTGACCAAAATTTTATACTACACGCGGACTATGCATGGTTTAATTGATATCTCCACTTCACACACAAACTATATAATAATGCGATTTATTTATCCCCCTCCCACAATGCATGTGGGAAAAATATGGTGGATTTGTAAATCAAGGGTCAATATTATGGGGATAATAGATGAAAAAATGTCATGCTCTTATCTTTTATAGGCCATATCTTGAGTTGTAAATGTCCAAATTTATCAATAGGAGCTCATTGGAAAGACATAGATATGTAGAAAAACTTAAAAGTGGTTTCCTTGTTTGGAATGATAGTTATCATCCCTAGAAAATTAAATATAGTTGTGACTATTTATGTCTTTGTATTAAATATTTTTGAAAATGGATTATTAAAGGGAATTCAGAATGTCTAAACTATATTCCTAATTTGTGGAATGGATATTGATGTTCATTGCAAGATGGGGAAAATCCCCTGAATGTAAAGCAATTCTAAGAGGATGAAGATACGATTATAAAACAAGATTTCAAATGCATTCAAGGAAGGAGAAAAATAGAGTTTGCTAGATGCAAATGTTTCCTTTAAAATTTTTGTGAGTTAACCTAATTGTCTTCCTCCCTCATCTACATTTATTTCTATTAATTTTTCCATTTATGCTTTGCAACATAGGATTTATGACTAATCAACTCTTTGTATTGTTACATACATTTCCCATGATATTTCATGTCTAGAGGAGAAAAATACCAACATGTAAAATTCAAATAAAATATTATTTTAGTTTATCTATTTGTCCTTAACTCTTGTTGAGGTTGTTTTAGCCCGATTTTTCATATATTGTTAAAATTGTCACATTTGGATATTATTTTTAATTTCTCCTAAAAAAGAACCATTCAAGTGTCATATCATTTTTATGAATTTGTGCGGTTGATGTATCAACGTATTCTTGAGCACATTATGATTTAGAAACTCATATAATATTAATGAAACAATATTTTAAAGTTCTTTGATCACTTGTCCATTTCATTTTCCTTTAATATTTAATATGTCCTATGTGATTAATAAGTAAATTCTATAAATGATAGCTTCATTAGAATATTAGTTTGGGTTTTCTATTAATGATATATTTATTGGGATATTAGTTGGGGTTTTTTATTTATCACTCATATGTTGCATTCATATAAGGTTATATGAAGAATCTTCCAGTTTTGAGAGAAGTATCAAATCTATAAAAACAAGGAGAGAATTTCTTCATCCCCATAAGGTTTTCTCTGAATGTTGGTCATTTCTTCTTGATAGAAAAATTGACTGAGAGAAATAAACAATGTGAAGAAATAGTTGCATTAGCTAGTAAAGTAGGGAGTAATTCGATCAAGAACTTCACCTTTTGGGTCAACTATAATCATAATACCCAAGAAGGATGGGACATGGAAAATATGTATCAACTATAGAGTTTGAACAAGATCAAACTCAAGAATATTCCCCATTTACCTAGGGTTGATGATTTGTTAAATTAGTCGCAGCATGCCATGTACATTTGCAAGTTGTATCTCAAATTTGGATACTACTAGGTGTGTGAAATGAAGAAGGCACTTAGAATACTTCAATCAAGATAATGCAAGGTTTCTATGATTTTTTTATCACACCTTTTTTTTATGTAATGCACCAACTACATTTATCAGATTAATGAATAATGTAGTGTACTTGTATTTAGATAATTTGTAATAGTATATTTGGATAACATATTGGCTTATAGCTCTACCTAGAAGGAGGACACATCACATTTCATGAGAGTGTCTAAAAAAGTATTAGTTTCTAGTAAACATGAAGAAATGTGAGCTTTCTTAGTAATCATTATTGTACTTGGGGTACGTGATTGGTGTAGGGGAGATGAAGATAACATTGCATAAATGGAGGCCATCATGTAGTGGCTAATTTATACTAATGCCACTGAAATTAGGATCCTTTTGGGAGTCATTTAATACCTACAAAAGTTCATAACATGCTTTTCAATGATACTATGTCACTCCATGCCATAATAGCTAGTTTTAAGAGTTTATTGTAGGGAAATAATCAACAAAACTATTTTGATGAGATAAAATGACAGATTATCCAAGCCTTCATTTCTTGCATTTCAAAACTTATAGAAGTATTTTGAAAATGATATAGATGTAAGTGGGTATGCCATGGGAGAAATTTTGATGCAAGGAATGAAGTATACTATCATTCCAAAATGTTTCATGGGGGAGTCTTCAAATACCCTACATATGATAAAGAATTCTATGCATTGGTTCAAGATGTTAAGAAGTGGAAGTGTTATTTGATTAGAAAGGAAACCACTATCCACACTGGTCACCAACCACAACAATATTTAAAGGCCTAGATTAATTGACAACAAACAACATATTACAGGTCAACCATGTTTTGCAACAATTTCATCTACTCATCATATATAAGAAGGGAAATAGTAATAAGATGGAAAACATGCTTTCAAAAGAATCCACATTCGAAATCATGGATTTGGGAACTCTTATGCAGATGGATACCTTAAACATGATGTGTAGAAAAAGGTACACACAAAGTATGGGGACTTTAAATGTTTTTTAGCAGCTAAATGACCAATATTTGTAGAAAATGTTGATGGTAAGGCTAACTATCATCTCCATAATGGGTTACTCTACAATCTAGATAAGATTTATGTTCATATAGGAAAACAATTGCTACTTACTAGAGAGTTGGTTGGTGGGATGGATGGTAGTGTGCTATTACTCACTAGATGGTTTCACTAGTTATTATTGGTTTGATATCACTTACTCACAAATCCAAG
This sequence comes from Pinus taeda, assembly GCA_000404065.3. Lineage (NCBI taxonomy): Eukaryota > Viridiplantae > Streptophyta > Pinopsida > Pinales > Pinaceae > Pinus > Pinus taeda. Next base: position 170,270 of record APFE031094732.1, on the reverse strand, counting down.
GTTTCAATACACATTCCTATTGGGAAGGTAGTTGTTATCTTACAATGGCGTTTATATTCTCATTGAATGTAAGGACATGTAGCCTAGTTAGCAGATGAATTCTTTGTTGTGCTTGAAAGCCCAGTAACGGAAAGCAAAATTTATACCATCCCTTAGTTGTACACATTTGAATATGGGAAGTAATTTTCATGTATATTTTTGGTGTTTTTCTAACAACTATAACGAGACATGAATATATATTCATTGTAGTCAATAGGTTCAATAATATGTGCATTCATATGTCTTGTAAAATTACCATAAAAGGACATGAAGCAACAACATGTTCATTGAACATGCATGGGTGGAGTTTGTAATAGTAAGGAGTATCATCTCAGATACATATATCATATTTCTCAGAGCCTTTTGGATTAAATTTCAAGAAAACATGGACACTAAGTTGAACATATCTACAAAATGTCATCCATAGATAGAAGGGTACGTAGAAATAGTTAATTTGACTTTGTTTCATATTTTGATGGGTTATAATAAAAAACATATGAAGACATGAGATGCATAAATGATATAAATTCAACACTCTTATAATAGGGTATTCAATACTTCTATGTAGAGGCTCCTTTCCACCTTCACCCATAAATGATCTATAGACAATAAGGAGGAGCGAGGGAATACAACAAAGTAGAATAAATGAAAATAGTGAAGTTTGTTGAAAAGTTAGGTAGATCCATTTCCAAGTATATGAGGCTCTAAATAATTTATAAGAAAGGTATAAGGCCTAACATGATCATCATTATTGTCTAGGAAATCATCTCTATGGACAGAGATGATCCCTCTAGCCCAATGAGTGGGACTAGTGACCTACGCGACAATCTGCTGGACACTTTCCTAAGTTATAATCGAAATAGTAGAAGAGGAAGATGGCCTACCTTGTTCTGATGCTATAACATCCTCCTTTGTTGAAGACCTCGAATCACTTGCATCACGGGCTTGGTCCTATTGCTTACAACGTTTGAATTCCTGCACAAGAGATCAAGACACAAAAAAGCATACAAGTACAAATAGCATAATCGAAAGTAACCTACTTAATAGATCAAGGAGCATTAAGATAAATGATGCATTAACATACACATTTATGGAAAATGAACCAACAATTGTATATATTAATAGAATAAAGGAGGAAGCATAAAGCCAAGCCTTGATGTCAATAATCTATCCTTCAGTGAATCTCCAAGTCCAAGCTCAATCTCTCCAAGCACTACTTCTCCAAGCCAAATGAGTATCATGTAGGAACAATCTCAAAATAAGGGTGAAAATAGCCAAAGACCAACCATTTGGAAATAGGAGAGGATGAATATATAGGCAAGGAAAGGTAGCTAGGATCCCTCCAAACATAGGAGAAGGCCCTCATCTCAAGGAGGTAGCTCATAAGGATAAGACCAAAAGACCAAGTTGAGAGAACTCGATCTCATCCATGCTGAACAAACTCCAGCTCGTCGTTCTAGAATCCCCAAGATCATGAAGCTTCTTGTCCTCTTTGGGAAAATTTCATTTTAGGGATTATCACAAGTATCAAAGCCAAAAGCATGCTAGCATCATGGGTCTAGTATAGTGCAACTAGTGACCATCATGGTTTTTAATTTCAAGGGAGAAATGATGCTAAAATTAGAGTTTTAGAGCACTTTCTTCAAGGGAAGCTCTAAGGTATTTTTCAATCAATGTTTTAGGGAGGATATAAGCTACATATCTAGATGAGTACACTACATGATGGTCATGTTTCGGGAACTTCGGGGTATGTCACAGGGAAGTGCAAGAGGTGTGACAAAATATTGTGTAACAGATGCCCCCTGGAACATGAAGGTAGAACAGGGAGTGATGGCTGAGATGCTTTATGAGATTTTGCAAGGCTGAGAACAAACACTGCCAGGAGACCTGAAAATCAAGGATGCATATACATATACATATATTATATTAGAACATGAATCCATGGTATGGACACAACCATCTAGATACAAAGGACTATGAGAAAGATCCATAGCATGTGTGCAACCATCCATATGAGAAGGATCATCTGTAAATCTAATATCCAAGGTATGGATGCAACCACCCGATATAGAAGGATCATCATATATGTAAAGTCCCATGATATGGTCACGACCATCTATATAGAAGAAACATGTGTGCAATCATGAACATAACTCCACATAGCCTGAGTCATACCATACAAGACTCAGGGTCTTGCGCCCTATCCCAACCCAATCAAAGTACAAATTCTAATATGAAAATGAATGTTTCGAAGTCGAACATGCTAGAAAACCACCTAAGTATAGGCCAATGATGTGGACCATTAACAGGAAAGAGAGAAACCATCAATAATGATAATGGCCCTCAAGGTACGACAGTACAATTTGTGAATGTGAAAAATGAAACTAAAGTCGAACACTCATGGAATCATCTAATCAAAGGCTAATGATGTAAACTTTCCATCGGATACAAAGAACCATTAAGGCATGCAAGCTCTAAGGTAATGAAAGAGAGCATCTAAGTCATCTTCCCGGATAATGAGCTAAAGTCGATAGGAAGTGACCCATCGAAGGACGACCATGATAAATCCCCGACCATCAAAATGAAACAAGGAATAAAGTGGAATGTAATGAATATGATTCAGGACTATAACAAAGGGTCAGAAAATGTATAGGTAATAGACTACAGATAAGAATTCTCTTGAACATTGATGACATGTCTCCAAAGTGTGGTAGCATTTGACTCAACATAAGACCAAGGTTCATGATGACTAAATGAAATTGTCAGATGAGAGGTAAAATGGATCATCGAAACCCGAAAGGACAAGTGACTAAGCGAGGATATCCCAAACCCGACACGAGAAATACATGAGTGTCATGTTTAAGAGCGATGTGCTTCCTATACAAAGGATGTTTCACTTTCATTTTTCCCCACTATCTCTAGCGAGTACCCCAATTATTTTTTATCACAAACTTGAAGGGGATAGCATATGCTTGTCATAGGCATTCATTCTTCGAATGAATCCATCCTAGTAAGTTTTACGAGTCCTAGGAAGGAGAAAATTGGTCTCATCATGGTGACGAGTCTTTCATCGTAAAATTTTTAATGATTCCAACGAAAGAATAACTCGGTACCTTTTTCATATTTAGAGAGTTTGAAAAAGAGACGAAAAAGAAAACTCCATCATGTTCCTTTTCGTAATTTGTCCCTCGAACCTGAAAATGTAGAAAACAATATTCAAGAGAACCTCTTGACCATGTCAACCAAGGTGTACCTTTTTCGTAAATAGTCAATCTTGGCTCGAAAAGGGGTAAACATATACTAAGATGATGTCAATTCATTTAATTTAACAAGTTCAAAAATACAAGTACTCAACGATCTTTTCATGTTTTGAGAGTTAGAAAAGAGCTTAAAGATGACTCCGATGGGGTTCCTTTTTCATTTATTTTTAGCGATTATTAAAAAGAGATAAAACAAAACTCACTGAATCAGTCAAGAATAATCATTGTATTCACCAAAAAGTACCTATAACTGCACAAAAATAACCACACATCATAGATATCGAGGAAAATAATAAAATATTGGCAAAAATGAGTTTAAAACTTATAAATAGACTAAAAGTAAGAACATTTTTACCATTTCACTTGGAGTAAATTTGGGAGTGCATTTTTACCCTATTTTATTCGATTTTCTAGATGAGTAACGTGGGAGATATAAGGCATCATTTCACGAACCATCAGCTACAGGTAAGATCTATGCCATTTCTCTTGCATTTAATTGCATTTTCATCGAGTTTTTTCTTGCTAGAGGGAAGGATTTCAATTTTTTATAATGGGGGCGATCATTGCGGGTTTGCTCATTGGACCCGTGACGGTCGCCACTGAATTGAAAGGCCCTCGTGATGTCATCGCGAGTTTAATAAAAACAGACGTAATGATCATGAGGCAAAAATTTTGAAGAAAAATCTTCCTCTTAGGGTGAAGTTTCTAAGTTTTTATCCATGGAAAAACATTTAATTTATGTTTAATGGTTGCTTTGCAGGAGATTTTGACAACATGGTCACCAAATGGAAGGAAAGAGGCCATGAGGTAGAAGATCACCAAGCTTCCCAAGATCTAGAATGTGTGAATTATTTGAGGAGTAGTAGGCTACCAAAATTCTTCCGAACCACAGGACTCAGAGCCCAAAACGAGTTGCTGCAATACTTGATCAGTTGATGGGACACTAGTAGGGAGATATTCATTATTGGAGACCAAGAACTAGAACTGGAAGAAATAGACATCTACTTCATTACTGGATTGTCGAGAAGAGGGGAAATAGTTCAACTCTTTGGATCTCATCTTAGAGGTGAGAGTAATAATACCATGATCAATAGACATTTCTCGAGTGGAAAAATGATAGTGAGTGAGAAGGTGAAGATAATCATTGTCAACAATCTTCCCTTGAGGACGATTCTACACACCATGGCTCATATAGCTGGGTTGCAAAATTTACATGAGATTTCAAAATCTAAATTCTAGTATGTGGTAGACTGCCTTACTCTAATAGTATTCAACTGGTGTGGTGGGTTTTTGTCCAATATGAAGAGGCAACTAACCAAAGGTAAGTGGGGAAACCTGAAGCAGTTCAGCTTCAGTTTAATCTTGGTCACTTTATTTCTGGAGCAAGTGCCCCTATTTTGGTATCAATGGACATAGTTACCAGATGCTGCTCCATAAGATCCGAGGTTGGTTAGATGGAGTGAACTCATGCCTAATGGAGGAGGAGGCCAACAGATGCATTTCCTCCACATTTTTTTAACTGGTTGCATTACCAAATGATCGTTGTGGATGTCTATGCCTATGAAGGCATAGATCTTAGATGGGATCTGGATCGACCTGTACCACTAGGTGAATAGTGGACTAATGCAGGTAAAACTTGTTTTTGGATTGTTCAAGTTTTATGCATTTCTTTGTTAAAGTGAATCTGAGATTTAACTTGTGATAAATGTGCATATGTTGGACTAGAAAGGCCTCTTGGCATGTCTCCAATAACATGGCGAGTAGCACGTTAGATAAAATATGCTCCCTATGAGGAAGGAGAAAATCCCATGGTGGATATGGAATGCAATCTGGAAGTGATCACCGATGGGATTCCAGAATATGCGACTATGATACCATAGGCATACAATCAGAGTGTCTGCGAGACTGTGTCAGTTATTAGGCCGAGTGATTGGAGATGTCTTGTGTTATCACGAGAATCATGTGGGCGAATAACCTTTCTAGTTGTTTTTCTCACTGTTGTAGGCTTTGAAGGTAATGTGTCTTGGAACACTTGATTTTTTGAGATTTTGATGAAAAAAATCTGATAGACGTGATATATATATATAGATACATATGCATGTTTTATTTTCTACTTATGTTTCCATGTATCACGATGATATGATCAGTTTTATAAATTACGCAAATGTTTCTCAAGAACATAATTTGCTAATGCATTTATTAATGTATTAAAGCTACATGGAATGTGTTGATATGTGATAAAATCAAAATTTCTTTCCAGTAATCGAACACATAGATTCATATGCATAATTTGTGGACTTCCTACTGAGTGATGATGATTTAATTGTAACACAATGAGTTGTGAATCTAATTTAACAACTAAATTTCTAATGCTAAGAGAAATTGCTTCTGATAACATTTCAATGATTGCACTGTATTCAACAATATTATTAGCTGTTCATCCCAACAAAATAGCTTGTAAATTGAGCAACTCGCCATCAGGGGAAAGAGTGCCCAAGTTGTGGAAGACATGTTCCGTGTGCTACGACAAGCACCATTAGCAAAACCAACATAATGGTTTGATGACATCTGCAAACCAAGTGAAACACAAGGTAAGAAGAAAAGAATGTCTGCAAAGAAAACAATCACACCAAAAAATAAAAAAAGCACACCAATGAATTCACACACTAACGTAAAAAAGTAATTACACGGAACTCATGCATAATACTTTTTTAGATACAACATGTTACGGGGCTATGACAATGCATTTCCTTTGTAGTCAACTAGCTCATAGGTGCCCTTTTGCAAGACACATTTTACAATATATGGCCCATGCCACATAGGTTCGAACTTTCCAGCTCCCAACTTATCATTGGCTTGATTATATAGGAGGACCAAGTCACCTTCAGCAATAATGCGTGGAGAAATGTTTTGGTCAAAATGAGTTTTAACTAATTTCTTTTGGGCTTCGATCACCACTACTACAATATGAAGGGTCTCATCAAGCCTCTCAAGGTAAATTAACTGCTCCTCTTCAGACGAGGTATCATGAAGTAGTTCAATAGACAATTTCAATGAAGGGATTTCACACTCAATTGGGAGTGTTGCCTCTAAACCATAAACTAACTAGAACAAAGTGAAACCAGTGGTTGTCTTAGCCAAAGTCTGGTAAGCCCAAAGAGCCAAGAATAGCATAAGGCACCAATCCTTTTTATGCTTCCCAATGGTTCATTGAAGCATAGTAGTTAGAACTTTGTTAATTGCTTCAACTTGGCCATTGGCTTGTGGATAGTAAGGAGTTGAGCTATCATGGCAAAGACCCAATTGAGTTGTCAGCTTTTCCATCATGTAATGATGAAAATGTGATCCATGGTCAGTGACAATGGCTTAAGGGACACCAAAACGGGCTATGACAGGGTTGAAGAGGAATTGAGCATGTTGGGCAGCGGATCCCCCCATAACAAGTTTTTGGGGCCTAAAGCCCGAGTTTTGGTCAATGTAATGTAAAGACCCCGCAAAATGTAAGTGTGGAGCGCAAGAGTCTAGTGTTGTCCACCCTAAAATAATGTAATTTAATGTATAGTATGTCGGCCTACCCATGGTTCGCAAACTATGGGATTGTATAAATAGAGCGAGGCTCTTAGGGTAAAGACAGTTCGGGGTTTTAAGAAAGTAATAAGATAGATGCGAAGGCATGGCTAGAAGATAGAAGTGGATCTGAAGGTATTGGGTTGTAGTGGTAGGTAGAGGCTCTACAGATGAGTGCGTGGACCCCTGCAGATGAGTGCGTAGGGAAAAGTCGGGTCTGTAACTGAACTTGAGTATTAATAAAGATAATATTGATTCATAATATTGTGCATTTGTTTGTAGATCTGTATTTCTATGTTTTGGTTATATTTATGCATTTATATTGTTTTCGAGTATGGGCGCTTATCTGAAAGTTGAATAAGTAATCAGAATGTTGGGCCCTACACAAACTAAGTTAAGCACTAATATAATAGCACAGTAATGATCGAATCAGAATAATACTATATTCACAAACGTGCACATGGGTTGCGAAGAATAGAAAGCTGCGCGGAGCAATGCAGCATGTAGATTAGGATCACGAACCTCTATAACCTTCATCAAGACATCCCTAAGGTGCAGAAACCTAGTTCTAGCACCCTCCCATACTACTTCAGGTGAGACCTTAGTCTGTGCTCTACGGACTGTTGCTGAAAGGGCTAGTAGTACCGAGATTTTCTTGGCTAAACTCATTGTTGAACCTGGGTTAGGCCCCACGTAGCCAACAAATGGTTCCGTTGTCCAGACTGGGATCTACCTAAGGGATTTTTGATGTTGTGCCACTGGAACCCAACAAAGAAGGAAATTGAAGAGTGGTTGGATAAGAAGATTCACGAGTTCATGACATAGGAAAATAAAACTCTGTAGGTATCTGAGAAAAGGTGGCTGGATCGTTACATGTATATGGAAATCCACGAGATTTTCTTTGCATCCTTTCCCTCTGAATTGTATGAGTGGATCATGAGATTAGCCGAAAGCCAGGGAAGGTGTAGGCTCGACCAACCAATAGTGTGGACTTCAGAATTAGTGCAAAGACTAGAGGCATCAGAAGATAAGATCGCAAAAGCTGTGGACCATTGGTTCAACTGGATAATAGGGGGATTTATCACTGAGTTTGCGGTAGACATGACCGTGAGCTACAAAAAAGCAGAATGACTTTTTCTCACGGGACTGCGAGGTAAGTATATTAAATCTTTGAATACCTAGATTAATATGCTGTTATGTGAAAAGCGGTTATGCGAATAGATTAATTTTTGGAACAACACAGAGTGGGAAGATCTACAAAGGCAGTGGGGAATTAGGAAACAGTCCCTTAATTTCACCTTCACGAGAGAGTGAGGAAGAGCTCATTCGGGTCTCTCCGAGAAGCGCGGTCAGTTTGATAAGGCAACACATTCCGCAGTTACCACCTCCACCCATGCCACCACCTGCTTCACCCCCCTCACCTCCATCTCCATGCACTCCACCTCCACCAACCCCACAGTTCAGCATGGCAAGCACGATCAAGCTACCCGTATTCAGAGGAGTAGGGAATGAGGATTCAGACCAGTTTTTGTTTGTGGTAAGAGTAGTGTGGGAAGCGCAAGGGGTCATGGATGACAACATTAAGAAGGCTACATTGGTGAGTGCGCTGCAAGATCGTGCATTGACATGGTATATCAAGCACTCTAATGACCACCCAAACATAGGGGTAGCAGAGATCCAAAACATGTTGAACAGAGAATTTAGCCAACCAAAATCAGAGACATAATCAATCATCGGATTTAAAGAGATCGTGATGCTTCCAGGCGACACCCCCTGGGATTTGGATCAGCGATAGAAGAGTACGATCCATGAGGCTAATATGAAACTAACGAATGTGTAGCACCGTGCATGGTTTGTGGCATCTCTGACACCACACCTAAGGACTGTGTTGTCAAAAAAGAATATTTCAACCTAGGCTGCAGTGCTAGAAATGGCAATGAGGTTGCATGAGACCCCGATACAAGATCTTGGGTTGGGAGTTCAAAAAATCCACGTGCAGCTACAAAATCTATGCCTAGAAATGCAGAGCTTGAAGTAGGATAGGGCATGCGGCCAGAGGCACGTGAGGAAGTATGGTGAGTAAAATGCAAAGGCCAAGGCCATGACAAGGACCATTGTTTAGTATTCGCGAACTACTTGGCAGGGGGGGCCAATGCCATTGAGACTAGAAGCACGGGTAGGGTCGAGTGCGACACCTGCATTATGGTGTGTGATCTGTCAGATAGGAGGAAAACACACGATGGATAATTTCATTTGTTGCAAAAGTATACACAGACTCCCTAACAGTTGTTTTGTAATTTTTGCAGGTGAGTAGGCCACGATGAGCGTACTTGTCATAGTTACAAGTTAATGATGGATCAGACCCTAGCCTATAGGATGTAGACAAAAAAGTGATCCCTCGACCCACCTCCGGGGATGGCACACGTTGCATTTTAGGGGCGAGGTCAAGCACAAGGAGGAATGGGACCAGGAAGGGGCCACAGAGAGTTGATTTTCTACAATTGCGGAGGACCAGGGCACTATGGCCACGATTGCACCAACCTGACAAGGGTATCCTATTCGTACTGTGCTCAGTTTGATCATGAAATGATAAATTGTCCTATGTTGATCACACAAAGGCGTGAAAAAGGGGTACTCCAGCCTTCTCCAACTTAGAATATCCAAATGATGAGGTCTAAACTGCACGAAGAAGACCCTAATGTGAACATGGTGCTCAGAAGTGGTGTGACCACAGGGGAGGATAAGGGGAAGTAGCCTGAGGAAGATACATGGGTTCGCAAGGCTCCTACAAAGGAACCTGAGTTTGACTTAGAACACGCAAAGGAGACGTTCGTGGAAACTAAGAAGAGCTTTGCGAAGGCCTCCACTTCAGTTAGTAAGGATCAACTAGAGATAAGAATGGATCCTTCTATGCTTACTACCTCTATGGAGACATGCATGAAACTATTGCATGACAACAAAGCAGTTAAGGGACTACAAGAGCTGATCACTAGGTGCGTGGGGTTAGGAGAACTGTGTGTAGTCCGAAAATTGGGGAAGCATACATTGTGCACTGGAAGGGAGATGAGGTTGACTGTGTAGATTGGTGAGTATGAAATGGATTAGGTAATCCTAGACCTGGGTTTGAATGTGAATGTATTACCAAATCAAACATGAGAACCTATGGGTAGGCCAACATTGCAGTGGTCCGTCCCCTATTGAATTACAAATGGTGAACCAAGAGAAGATTTTTCCCATGGAGAGGTTGCAAGGGGTAACAGTTGATATCGAAGGCACAAGCACACAGAAGGAATTTAAAGTCAATGATAGTAATCCCTATCCCACATTGCTATGAATAGACTAGGCCACTGATATGAATGGAGTCATCAACCTAAAGAAGTGGAAGATGATATTCAAGAAAAAGTCCCTACACGTAGTAGTCCCACTAGACCTAGTCGAAGGACCATGCTACACCGAACCAGTGCAAGATAATGAGCTAGATTGTATTTACCAGGTAATGGTGTGAGAGAAAGATCAGGTGAAACCGACTGCAGATGTGAGAATATTATGGGAGTGCAACAAATCCTATACTTCAGATTCAGACGAATAAGTAGAACGCTGGAAAAACCGGTTGCACGAGGTGAAAACGCTGAATTGCAACATGATGATTAGATCACTGCGTTGCATGACGATAGAGGCAATGGAACTACCAACATATGATGGAGGGACAACGGTGGATGAATTCCTGGACAAATTCGAAAGTGTAGTACCGAAACAGTAGTGGTACGGTGCGCTGGAATGGGTGCTGCGTGCAACACCCGCACAATGGTGGAGTACACATCACGTGACCATTATAAGCTGGCGTGAATGTAGAAGGCAGATGTGCTTACGGTTTGGAAGCCCGCAGTGGCGAATGGGAGCCGAGCAGCCAGGAAAAAGCAGCTTGTGCACCCACCTGTGTCGATGGGTGCAGACATGTGTTGTGAAAGCACACCCCAGACTAAGGATCAAAAATCGAAACCAGATGCAGCAGCAAGAAAAGCGACGCACCCCATAGAGGTTCCACGTAGAAGCATTCAAGAAGGTATGCAGAATCCTGAATAGGGTTTACTAGGCGGGATGAACTGACTGGGACTTGTGTGTACCGTCGGTTTGATGGGTCTATAAGGCCATGCACAAGAACCTGAGCGCGGAAGTGATTATGAAAATGATGAGCAGAGTCAAGGCCTACTTTTGGAAAATAATTCTCATGCAATAACTCCTATAATTGGGACAAAACGCGAGGATCAGAATGAAGGGATTATGCAACCATGCAAGGATGAACATATGCAGATTGAAGAAGCCATTCGGCAAGGGAACCTTGAGCTTCACGAACTCAAAAAAGATCGGATACGACTAACATAGAAAAGCATATTAATGGACACAAAAATCAAAAAACTGGAAACTGAAATCATGCAAGCATGTTGCGTTGATAGAAGGATAGGACAAGATATGGGTAGCCATACCACCGCATTAGAAGATTGTTTCCGAGAATTTTTGGCTCTGCTACCATGGCTATGACCACACCTTATCAGACAAAGTAACTAGGGGAGCACACCGCATAAGAAAGAACTCAAGGCGCTAACTGACATGAGGGTAACTGAGGAGGGCCCATTGAATGATGAGGGTAACTGAAGCCTCGTACCAGTGTTACGACCACTTGACTATCTGTGGAGAGCACAGTCTCAGCACTCCCAACTATTGAAAGAGAGCGCGGGACTATAAACAAGTCTGTATGGGAGCTGTGCGATACAGAGATTGTGCGCAAGATCGGTATGTCACATGGTTCGCGACTATGCATAGGGGGTTGTGCTGCTATGCGGGTAGGCTGGAAGGTGACTATTGGTGTCACTGCTTATGAAAAGAGGTCCAGTTTAAGGAAAAAAGGAATGGGCAGCAGGCAATTAAGAAACAAATTAAGAGCTAGATTTGGGATGATCTACCACCAAGAAGGCATTAATGACTCAGAAGTGGGGGGAAGGGTCGAATTCAAATTCAAAAGATGCTATAAAACCCCTAGGGCCAGCCACAAGGCAACACTTGGTTGTTTGAGAATTGAGCAAGTACAGAGCATTGAGCACCGTGTACTCTTACCATCCTCAAGTGTAGACACAATGATGGCTGCTAGAACAAGAGTGTGATTTGCCGAAGTTACCGCGGAGCCTCGTATGGTCCATGAGGAGCCTAGAGAGGCAACAACTACGGCAAAAGTTCCAAAACCACCACGCACGCCGCAGCCACAAAATGATAAGCAATCGATCGGGCTAGTCTGTGTATCTCCAAGAAACCCACAGTTTGGCAAATTGTGAATGGCAGAGAAGGGAAAAGCTGTCACCATTGAAATAGAGGAGGAGGAGGAAGACTTAGAAGCCCTGATCGCCCAAATTGGGGTGCAAGATGATGAGGTAGAGGATGTATCCCAAATTCCTTCCACGACAAAGTTACCTCCTTACATCCCCCCGTGGAAGGGGAAAGCCAAGGTACCGAAGGACTTGGAAGCGATGAAGAGTGCACTCCACACCCCACTCATCCGCGATGATATAAGGATTGAAGTTCCCCCATTGGGATGAGTACCTCGCGGACATTGAGAAGTTCCCACAGTTGGCCACGGAGAGTTTATTGAAGTTTGAAGATTGGGATCTCACAGACATCAATAAGTTCCCACAGTTGGTCGTGGAGAGGTTAATGAAGCAGAAATGGTTGTGCGATGTGGAGAGGGCTGGGTTACTCCATCTACGATGGATACCCCACTACCACCACCTGCCCATCACCATTTTGGTCATCAGGAAGCTGCTGTGCCTGGTACATGTTGGGTATCTCTGGCTGGAGGAGCCGATTCCCATCAGAACTGATCTAATTCACCAAATTTCTCAACTGCCAGTCAAAGAAAATGACCGCACGGCCATCGCAGGAAAAAGCAATGACTTGACCCTTGCAGAAGCTATGAAGGCCAAGTATAAACTAGAAAAGAGAAAGCAGGGTTACACAATAGAAATAATTAAAGACCAAGGGGTGAACATAGCCACCCAGCTACTAGCTGGCAAGCTAATGAGGAAATGTCACGCTGAAGAAGTACCAACATCTGTGATTGCGTTGGTAGAACAATGCATAGAGGGGGTCGAGTTCAACTGGTCACAGTTCCTCTACGATGAGTTCTTGATGAACTACAGGGAGGCATAGGAGCAGGGTAAGACCTTCGACTATGCGTGGTTTCTCTTACCCATCCTGTTGGTTGCAGGGGATTTCCCGATGGATAGCGAGTTTCCCACTACTGAGGGTGACCTGCCCGAAGCCGCGAGGTACACCTCACTCTGGGCTATAAAAGATGTGAACAAGATTTGCAAGATAAAGGTGTTTTGGGTGTTCATGGAGGTGAGCATCCAAACATGGATCAACCATAGGCTGTGTGGAGCTATAAAAAGGGTCTCTTTCACCTGTAATTACCTCACATTAATATGTCAATCCAGGAACATTTTGTTATTTCAAGAGTGTCTCAGTCTGAGGCTATCATTTTCCAGAGTAATGCTAGTAGCACAATGTTTGAAAATACAAAAGTAAACGGATGCTTGTTTACAACTTAACTACTTCAAAAGATTAAATCACACATTCAGATATTTATCAGTCAAGGGTTCGGTAGCAATAACCCATCCCTTTGGAAACTGATGGAAAAGGAAATCAGAGAACAGATCATGGAACTGGGAGCCGGACCGTAGATGTCAATGCTCACTACAACCTGAGATCGTTCTTAACAGAAATAACAAGAAATGGAATGGCAGATAAGAAATGGAACAACAATTAAGGAATCGAACAACAAATCTAAAATGGAACAACAAACCTGAAATGGAACAACAAACCTAAACTGGAACAACAAGTCTGAAATGGAACAACAGTTAAGAAATAGAACAACAACTAAGTCTAAAAAATAGTAACATCTTAGTCTATCAGATCAAATGCATTAATTGTAAGCTACAGGAATCAAACGACAATCCTTCACTCTTAAGGACGGATTGAATAACACACACAAATGGAACAACACTGACTACTGATAAATTATGGAACAATGCTGAAAACCATATATACACACAACACACTCAAATAGTAATCTGATCTAGTTATCACCTCAGTTAGAAAGAATACGATTGCATTTCAAGATAGAACAAAATTATTCATAAATCCAACAATCACAAAGAAGAGAACTTCCAAAATGAATTCTGTAATGTTAATGAACAAGTGCACAACACAAAGGCTCTGTAATGGAACAACAACAGTGTTTTGTAAAGACTAGCAGTATTATATCAACACCTAAAAGAACAGTAATATGATGCAGATTCAATACAATAGTTCTGTCTTTAGAAACCTTAAAACATAATAGAGCATGTGATGTAAAATTATAAAACACATCAGATTACCAAATAACGTCGATAAGAAAACCACGCGAAAACCAAGCGTAATGGTACAAGAGCAAGTGTCCTCCAGGGACGGGCCCTTAGCCTCCAAGGTTACACCGCTTGAAGTTATTCCAGACTCAAAGATGAAATAGTAACCAATTTTGTATTAATGCATCAAGTAAAATTACAGTAGAACAGTTCTTAGCGAGACTCGATGATCAAAGTTTTGATCTTAAAAGAAATTACATAAAAGCATAACAATATCTAACTCTCTCCTCCCTGCCGAGCTAACAGTGCTGCCCCTTTTATAAGGGTGACGATGGAGATATCTAAGTGCAAAAATAGATAAAACAATGATCCCTCAGGATCAAGGATCCTGAGGGATTCGTCGAACCATTAGTCCTCAGTCATTTCTTTTCTTTCCTACGCCGAGATGATATCTCCACTTCCTTTCCTAGGCTGATTTGCTTTGATTTTCTTTGCCTTGTTTTCATACGGTCTCCTGACAAAGGGACAATAGTTAACTCATCCTTGTCCTTTCCTTTTGAATGGAAACTTCTCATTTTTCCTCCTTCCTGCATAAGTAAATGACAATTGTCAGCGTTTTCGACTTGCATATTAATCTCACATGTTTTATTACAATTCTTTATCGTTTTCTGAGTTCATGATGCAAAAATGTTTGTAAGTTCTAATGAAAAGACGCTGAAATAATCATCAAAAACATACCTTATTTAGTACTCCACACACCCCCCTACTTTCCCTTTTTCATGCCCTCATGAAAACATTGTAGTTGACGTGTATGGCAGTGAGTGAGTAGGCTGGAGATGGAATCTAATGTGAAGGCCTACAACCATGATGCGTAACTAGGTATTCAAAGAAATGGCCTGTCTGACCCTCAGGCATCTCATACAGGGCTTGGTATCCAGGTGCAGGGTGCTTAATAATTGGACTCCGGAACTTATATCCTAACCAGGATGGCCCTTCCCTCAAAATTATTTCGCCATAGAGGTGCAAGCGGTTGACAACTAATTTAAAATTCTCATATTTAAATGGTTCCCTGAGCTGGATATTCGGATTAGAGATTTGATACCGAAATTTAGCTGCATCAATGGCAGGGTCTTTGATAGAGAAAAAGTATTCTAATCCCTGCCGAATGATTACCTCATGCATGGGTCCTAATACTTCAATTACACCTGGAGTCTTCATGAGGTTTCTATGTTTTCTCCACAACTTTACTGGATCCCTAGGCTCAGCTCTTATCCATAAATCTAATCTGTTTTCTTGTCTTTCAAAAGAATTATAGGCTTTGAGCCATTTAATTTGATTAACCCCAAATGAAATAAATGCCTGTAATTGGATATCCCCAACAAAAGGGCTAGGGTTCAACTTGGTCTCCTGTTCTAATACAAGGTTATCTAAATAAAACTCACACAGTAGTCTCGGAACTTTTACCCCGTAGTGCTTACAACAATTTATAAAATCATTGATGGTGTTAATTTGTATGGGAGCACCTGCTTTAATAGCCTTTATTTTAATTTGCAAATATATTTCCATTAAAAGCAAGGCATAATCCTTAGCAGGGGCTCTACATGCTAGGACGTCAGTGTATAAAGAACATAAGGTATCCATCTGCTTGATAACTATATCTAACCTACGAGTTACATTCACGACTTTCTCTTTTTCCTTTCACCACCCTTCAAAGGCCTAGCTTTCGAATAGATTGACGTTCCTAAGCCACCGCTGTAGCTCTTCATACTTTTCTCGAGGGACCGTTTGCTCTCTAAGATTTTCTGCTTCTTGTTGCGCTTGCTTCAAACCCTTTTGTAGGGTTACCATTTCTGGATCTCTTTTCCATGCGGCAGTGGAGGCCGAGAGTTTTACCTGAACTTTCCTATTGCATTGCTTTGAGTTCATAACCCTTATCACTCCCGAAAGTGGTGCCTCCATCTGAATTTCCTTATCACGGGTCAACATCTCATCCATTTCTATCTTAACGTGGATATTAGTCCATTGCTATTCCTTTTCAATTGGAACAATAGTCTGTTTCTCAGCATCATTTGGAACAACAGCCTGGCTTTCGACAGGGTTTTGAACAATAGGATGGATTCTGGTCCTCCGCCCCTTTGCCTTGAGGGGTTTTGCTGGAGTGGTCACATTTTTCCTTCCCGAAGTCCTTTTTACCCTTTGCCTGGCTTTTAGAATCCTAATCTGCTAGTGGAGCTGGATTATTATGTTCAGTAATCTCTCCTGTTCCTTTCGCAATTCCCTAATTTCCGCAATTTCCTTAGAAGGAACAGCAGGCTATTCACTGTGGCCTGGACTATGACTAATTTCCTAATTTTCTTTCTGGGGTGTTTCTTCACTGTTCTGCTCTGGTTGTTCCAGGGCAAGAAACCTAACTGGTTCTGTTATTTCTTGGGTGACCTCTGTTTTTGCCTCTGTTTCCTTTGGAATTTCTTCTGATGTCTTCTGGTTAGGAACGGATTGTTCCTGTTCAGCATCTCCTGTCATCTTTTCATCATGAACAGGCAGATTCTCTTCTTCTGCCTCCTTTGCATGTGATTCTTCAGGTGCATTTTCCTCCTGGGGTTTCTCTTCGGCATGGAGGTCTGATGGACTGGAAGGTTGGCCATATTCGCCCATATTGTCCAAAACTTTGGCCAATTCATCTTCTCCCAATGGGTCCTGCAATGGGCTACCTTCCTGCTGTTCCATTTCCTCCTCCTGCTTGGATTGCTTGGCTTCTTCTTCTTTGTCTCCTTCTTCTCCAGATTTCTCAGCTTCTTCTTCTTTTTCTCCTTCTTCTTCAGATTGCTCGGCCTCCTCCTTGTTTTCTTCTTTCTCTTCAGATTGCTCTGCCTCTTCTTCTTTTTCTTTTTCTTCTTTCACTCCTTTCCCATTATCCTCCCCTTCTGGCCATGGGGGTTGCTCATCTTCTATTTCTACCGGCTGGCTAGTGCTTTCTTGGGGCTTCTCTAGCCCCCCTCGTAGCTGTGCTAACCGGACCGATTTCCTGCATTTTTCTAGCCGCTCGGGTGTACCGGTGGCATGTTTATGTTTTGCCGATTTTCTGCATTTTTCTGGGCGCTTGGGTGTACTTGTGACATGTTTCCATTTTTCTGGACGCTCGGGTGTATTGGTGGCATGTTTACATTTTGGGGATGGTGTGGTCAATCCCCCATTTATCATGGTAATTAGCTCTTCCTAGCTGCTCTGCTGCTGGGTGAGGCTATGACTGACTATTAACCGAATCAACCCACGATGACTAACAACTGACTCTACATGCTATGCCTTTTTTATGCTCTGTGCAACATCATGAAGTAATGAATTCAAAAATGCAGGTAAATTTACAGAGCATTTTTGTTTTAGTACAACTAAGAGTTTAAGATGTCATGATCTTACCACGTCTTTTTTGCCTTCACAGGTGATGTAGCTTTGAATGGTCTTTGTCAATTCCGCTCACGGCTCTCCTAATGCTACTGGCAGAACCCCCTTTCCTCTAATTGTGAGGCTCTGGCCTTCGTCCTGGAAGATTTCTATGATCTTCTGCAATTTCTCCTTCTTGAATTTCCATATAGTTCTAGCAGCTGGCAGTCCCGAGACTTCTGCGATTATGTCGTCGGTGACTGCTATGCTTCTCCCCCTCACTGTGGAGTGATCCTCTTGCAAGTTCTGCAAGAATTCAATTGCCACAGTCTCGTTAGACTCCTGCAAGCGGTTGAGATAAGTCAGCCACCCTACTCTTGCCAGGATTTCCCGGGCAGCAGCAGAGACTATTAACACTTGCGGTTCTCTCCGAATTGATCTTCCTCCCATGGTTTCACTGTAAACTCTCAATGGAACTACAGTTGTTTACACTGTTGAAACACAGAGAGGCTGACAGACGCAAGACTCGTTCAAACTCTAATGCGCAGAGTATATAATGGAAATGACTTTGAACAACAAGTCATGCAAAAAAAATAAAATAAAAAGAAATAGTATACCATTGAGCCGTGTTATACCCTAGTACACAACTTCCCGAATAGTGAGCTGACACGTAATCCAGGGAATGATGAGGTTAACCTCCCCCCCCGCAATGTGATAGGCTGTCCCAACTGTCAAATAAAGGAGCAGTGCCCGCTCTGCAACAAAGTACTTAAGGAACAACGTATGTCAATATGCCATGTTTACAAAAGCAGCAAATTACTGAAATCGAGGCGTAGAGTTGCGTAACTTAATACGTAAGAGACTGCGGTGATATGATGCAAGGATGAAGATAAGACATTTTCTGTAAATAGAGAGTCTCATGTTGTCCTTGTCAATTATTCTATCATGATTGGTGATAATATATATTCATGCATTGTATGGTTTGACAAATAACATATAATTGATTACTAAGGCATAAGAAATAGAAGGGTGCTAATAACTTACCTATTGGTGTAAATAATGTGACTTCAATACCATTAGCAGTGCTCTGCTACTGATAAGTGTCCATAAGCTTGACAGAGTTGTTTATTTCACCCATGGAACCATGATCCTTTGTGTATGCTTAGGAAATGTTGTGTAATGTCAAAATGTAGGCCATTATGCTGGCTTGGTGACCAGTTAGCCATAATGCCATTCACGAGGAAGGAGGGAAAAGTGGGCAGGCCAGCTCGTGATGAGAGCTCCTCTTCCAAGGGTTGTTTATTTCATATACCTTTTGGACCATATCCCTGGTGTGGTGGCCATTGTGGGAATGCCACTTCGCTTTCGTCCTCATGATCATGGTAGGCTGGCTCTTAATGAGAACCCCTAGCCTGCATTTGACAACTTATAAGTCATGTTTGCTCTTTTTTCTTTCTTTTTTCATAAAGTACTTTCCCTATTTATACATAAAGGGTGGTTCAACACTCCTTAAGAGTAGGAATGGTGGAAGAAGTCTTAACATCTCAATAGGAAGATATAAACCCTTTGCTCTTATTCCTGAATAATAATCAAAGAGGATTAAAAGGGACCAACATGATAGAGATAACCAATCAGAGCAGAATTAGTAGAATAATGATAGAAAAATATGATGAATAAGCATGTCCTTCCTTCTGTCCTCTTACTAATTCAGGGCAATTTCTTATAAAGATAGTGATTTATGATTGACTGATTTCAATATGTTGTGATTTTATATCCATTGCATAAGTGCATAGCTATATTGTAAAAGACTTGAAAGAACAGGAACAATAAGCATCCTTAATTTAGAACAACGAAAGGAACAAGCTGTTTCACAAGGACAGCAAAAGCATGCAAGTGGTGTTCCTTTTGAGAAAAGGAACAACAAAAGACCACAAATGTTGTTCCTTTTCCAAAGGAACAGCAAAAAATGCAAATTCTGTTCCTTTGAAAAAGGAACAGCAAAGACAGAAAACGTTGTTCCTTTGGAAAAGGAACAACAGAAAACACAAATGTCATTTCTTTAGAAAAGGAACAACATAAATAAAAAACGTTTTTCCTTTGGAAAAGGAACAACAAAACACACCAATGCCGTTCCTTTGGAAAAGGAACAACAAAAATCGAAAATGTTGTTCCTTTGGAAAAGGAACAGCAAAACACACCAATGTCGTTCCTTTGGAAAGGGAACAACATAAATCGAAAATGTTGTTCCTTTGGAAAAGGAATAGAAAAACACACAGAAATGTCGTTCCTTTGGAAAAGGAACAATAGAAATAAAAAATGTTGTTCCTTTGGAAAAGGAATGGAAAAAACACAGAAATGCCATTCCTTTGGAAAAGGAACAGCAAAAATCGAAAATGTTGTTCCTTTGGAAAAGGAACAGCAAAAATACACAAATTCCATTCCTTTGGAAAAGGAACAGCAGAAATCGAAAATGTTGTTCCTTTGGAAAAGGAACAACAAAAACACAGAAATGCCATTCCTTTGGAAAATGAACGACAAAAATAAAAAATGTTGTTCCTTTGGAAAAGGAACAACAAAAACACACAGATGCTGTTCCTTTGGAAAATGAACAACAGAAATAAAAAATGTTGTTCCTTTGGAAAATGAACAACAAAAACATACAAATGTCGTTCCTTTGGAAAAGGAACAACAGAAACTAAAAATGCTGTTCTTTTGGAAAAGTAACAACAAAAACACACAAATGTCATTCCTTTGGAAAAGGAACAACAGAAATAAAAAATGTTGTTCCTTTGAAAAAGGAATAGCAGAACACAAAAATAAAGAAAAAGAACGAAATTATAGTAAAATGATGGTTGATCCAAAGGGGGTTGTTCTTTTGAAAAAGGAACAACCAGAAGAAAATGTTGTTCTTTTGAAAAAAAGGACCAGCAAAAATAGTAACATCAAAACGTTGATTCAAAAATATGTACAAAAATGATTCAAGAAAAGAAATTATGTACAAACTGTAAAAAGAAATAAATTCCTCAATGAATTACAGGTGAGCAAGACTTCTCTTCCTCCCCCAAAATCTCCATATCAGAGTCTTGGCGTAGCTGCTGGCGGAAGGACTCCCGAGTGAGTGGTTTGCGATAGAGACAAATTCGGTGGCCATTTGCCTTGAAGGCATATCCAGAACCTTCAATAGTGATTAGAGTAAGGGTACCATTGTCATGTACCTTCTGGATTTCGTATGGTCCCAACCAACGAGTTTGGAGTTTCCTAGGAAAGTCCTGAAACCTGGAGTCATACAAAAGAGCCCAGTCACCTTCGTGGAAGACTTTATTTTTAATGAGAGCATCATGCCATTTAGCTCGCTGCTGCTGGATAAGGGCGGTGTTTTGCAGTGCAGAGAGCCTAATTTCGTCCAGCTCATAGATTTGCTGTAATTGATTAATTTGTGCCTCGGTTAGATCTAAGCCAACTTCTTGTGCTGTTCGTAATGTTTGGATTTCGAATTCTATGGGGAAGATGGGTTGTTTTCCAAACACTAATTGATAAGGTGAGTAACCAGTGGTACTTCTCCATGTTGTTCTGTAAGCCCACAGTGCTTCAGGTAGTCTGGCAGCCCAATCACATCTATGTGATGCAACAGTTTTTGTTAGGATTGCTTCTATTATTTTATTGCTGCTTTCTAGCTGCCCATTTGCTTGTGGGTGGTATGGAGTAGTGATTTTATGCTGGACATGATAGTTGTTGAGTGTTGCAGCTATTATGTTCCCAACAAAATATGGTCCACCGTCTGTAATTATCTCTCTTGGAAGGCCATAATGTACAAATAGATGGAACATGAACTGTATGACAGAGTCCTCTGTAGCTCTTGGCAATGCCTCTACTTCAACCCACTTGGTGACATATTCTCTTGCCACCAAAATATATGTTTTCTAGTTTGATGATGGGTTAATTGGTCCAACGAAATCAAAAGCCTATCACTTGAATGGTTTGATGACTAGCTGTGGTTTCAGAGGCATCTCATCAGTCTGACCAGGGCATCCTGCTCTCTGGCAACTGTCACAGGCTTGGACAAATTTCTTTGCATCTTTGAAAATCGTGGGCCAATAATACCCTGTTTGTATCACTTTATGTCCAGTTCTGCGATTGGCGAAATGTCCACCACATGGTCTGTCATGGCAGGCTTTCAAAATGTCAAATATTTCATCTTCTTGAACACATCTCCTGATATGCATGTCTTCCCATGTGTGGAAAAAATAGCCCCCAATCCAAGAAAATTGAGTACTTCGCTGAACAATATGTTTCCGCTCATTAGGGGTTAGATGCTTTGGTAGTTTACCTACTACTAGGTAATTGGCAAAATCAACATAACAGGGTGTTTGAACAGCCACAACAAACAGATGCTCATCTGGAAATTGATCTTCAACTTCTGTTGCATCAATTGGCTTTGGCATTCTTGAGAGAAAATCTGCCCTAGGATTTTCTTTTCCAGGTCGATCCTTGATTGTAATATCAAATTCTTGCAATAAAATCAACCATCTAGTTATTTTTCCATTTGTGATAGGCTTGTTTGCTAAATATTTTATGGCAGAATGATCTGTGTACAAGATAACAAGATATCCAGTAATGTAATGTCTGAATTTATTGACAGCATGTATAGAGCTAGAAATTCTTTTTTAGTAACAGTGTAGTTTAATTCAGCAGGGGAATGGCAAATCCCAATTTGGTCCTTGAAGGACTAGGGCTGTGGATATGAGCTTCTTCAGATCCTTGAAAGCACGTTCATATTTTTCTATCCAAAGAAAATCAACGTTACCAGTTAGTGCATACAAAGGTGCAGCAATATGTGAATAATGTTCTATAAACCTCCTGTAATAACTAGAAAATCCAAGAAAACTGCGTACCTCTGTTTGAGTGGTAGGAGTGGGAATAAGCAAAAGTATTTGGATTTTGGCTGGGTCTATCTGAATGCCAATTGTTGAAATATAGTGTCCTAGGATAAGTCCTTCCGTCATCATCATATAACATTTTTCATGGCTTAAACAAAGCTTGGTAGCAATGCAGCATTGTAGGACTTTTTCTAGTGTATCCAGTGCTAGATCGAAATCATCTCCGTATGGTGTAAAGTCATCTATATATACTTCAAGTCCTTCATTTATTAAGTCTGCAAAAAGGCTAAGGATAGTCCTTTGAAATGTGGCAGGAGCATTGCATAAGCCAAAAAGTAAAACTCGGTAGGAAAATGTTCCCCAAGGACAAGTAAAAGTAGTTTTGTCTTGGTCTTAAGGGGCAATCTGAATCTGATTGTACCCGCTGAAGCCATCTAGGAAAGAAAAGAATTTCTTTCCTGCCATGGTGTCTAATACTTGGTCGATGAATGGGAGAGGGAAGTGGTATTTTTGTGTTGCTTTATTTAGCTCTCTGTAGTCTACACAGATTCTCC
This sequence comes from Pinus taeda, assembly GCA_000404065.3. Taxonomy (NCBI): domain Eukaryota; kingdom Viridiplantae; phylum Streptophyta; class Pinopsida; order Pinales; family Pinaceae; genus Pinus; species Pinus taeda. The sequence goes on along the minus strand of APFE031094732.1, from coordinate 147,201 downwards.
ATTTCCCATTCTTTTTTCGTACCACCACAAGCGGAGAGACCCATTTACTATCAGAGATAGGGTAGATAAAATTGACATCTAAAAGTTTTTGAAGTTCAGATTTTACCACATCTTTTAGATGAGGATTTAGTCTCCTCTGAGGCTGTCGAACAGGTCTCGCGTCTTTTTCTATGTAAATGTGGTGTGTACATAACTGGGGGTCAATTCCTTTCATATCAGGGTAGTCCCATGCAAATGCTTATTTATATTTCCTTAACACATGGATGAGCTTCATTTCTTGTTCGGATGTGAGGTTGGCATTAATGTTTAAGGTTTTTCCCAGTTCAATTTCCACAATTTTACTATTTGCAACAAAGGTGATAGGGATTGTATGATCATGTGTATCTTTCAGAGGATCTTTTTCTAATTCATTATCAAATGTTGCTTTTATCATATGACATTGTATGCGGGATATGATTTTAGTTTGACTAATGAAATTATTAATGGCATTGTCTTCTGTTTGGTCTTTGAAATCAAGTGCCTCTTGTATAGTTAATGGAGATCTAATGTTATCAGTAAGGTATGATATAGGGTGCTTATTATTTTTGACTATTGTGACACTTGGTTGCGCTGGAGGATATAGAGTTAAGTTCTTGATATCTGTTCCTCTGGTTATGATCATATTTCCTTGCTGACATCCAATATAGGCATTGGCAGTGGCGAGCCAAGGTCTACCTAAAATCAATGGATTTCCATAAAGTCAGGTTTTGGGATTTATTATCAGAAAATCGGTTGGATATTCCTAGGAGTCAACAAATACCATGAAATCATGTAGTGTGCCCTCTGGCCTAACCACAGATCGGTCAGCCAATTCTAGCAAGGTGGAGGTGGGTTCTACAGATGTAATGCCTAGCTTTTGGCAAGTAGTGGTTGTTAAGATATTGATTGCAGCTTCTAGATCAACTAAGGAATTAAATAGGGTCTGACCATAAATTTGGACAATTACTATTGGGTTTCCTAGGTCTTCGTATTTAATGGGTGTTTCTTGTCTTGATAATAAGTCAGATAGAGTACTGACTACTTGGACTCTTGGATTATTTGTTATATTCCTCCTTGGTTTCTTTATGCACAATTCCTTGATAGCTTTTGCGTATATCGGGATGTATTGAATGGCTTGGAGGAATGGAATTTTTATGTACAAATTTTGTAATTCTCCCAGAATGTCAAAATCAAGATATTGTATTGGTCGAGGTATGACTAATCGTTCTGGGAACAGGGGAGAGGATGTGGTTTCTTGATTATGAGCTTGTTGTTTATTCACATCCTCTTCTTATGACAGATGTTCTTTGGGTAACTGATTTTCAACCTGAACTGTCTTATCTCCCTTGGTTTCAATAATACGCCCAGATCTTAACTGAAGATCATTACACTCCCTCAGATCGGCTCCTACTTCTAGTGTTTCTATGATTTGGAGAGATTGGACAGGTCTATTATTTGGATTGGGGTTGGGTTAGACTGGGAGTTGCAGTCTCAGATTAGACTGGGGATTTTGTTGTAAGGCTGGCAGTGTAGGTTGAGGGAGAGGAATAGTTCCTACTGGCTGATGCATTGGTCTCTGCCAGGCTGAACTTTGTGGAGTAGGGGGGGTCCATTGTGGTGGGTATGGGTTGCTTTGACAATATGGTGGGGTATAAGAAAGATTCGGCCAACAAGATTGGCTTCCCTGATTCAGCCATGGGTTTGAGGAAGGAAACGGCTGTGGTGACCAGTTTGGAAATGGGGGTTGGAATTGATTTTGCCACATATTATACTATGGAGGCTGAAAAGAAGAATTTGGGTCTAGAAACATACTAGATTGTCGCATCTGCCACTGACGGTGCTGGTTGAGCAAATACATCGATTCTGGCTCTTCTTTTGCTTCCTTATATACTGCTTTCAATCCAGGGAGTGAGGGACAACTCTCCGGAAGGTGATCTTTTGTGCAGATGGCGCATGTTTGGACTGCATCTAGTGGACACTCCTTATGGCTATGCTTCTTCCTGCATTTGGGGTAGAAGATTACCAAATTTTGTTTTGCCTCCATTTGCTTCTGCTTGACCTGCATAATATCAAGTTATGTAGTTAGTGTCCCTATTATATCAGTTTTAAAATTTTCCAATAAATTTCCAAATTGTACACGCGTTACTCCTTCTGTCGAGATTTTATTATCTCTTACAAACCGATCATGTTCTGCTGGTTTTACTCTTGTGCTACCTCTCGAGTTCCTGATACATAAATCAATAATCTTGGCAAAACTTTCTTGATAAATATCTCCTTTTCCCATAATGTTTAATGTTTTGATCCATTGTTTCTTCATGCCCCTTATTAATGCTGTTTTCAACACATTATTAGGTAAAGGCAGTGATGCATAAGGAGATCTTTGTAGATTATTTTGGAAACATTCCACATACTCCTCTAATGTTTCATTTGGTCTAGCTATCATCTGGAATATTTCGTCCTTTAGTTCTCCAGACCTGCAATAGTCCTGATATTTTTTTAGGAAAGATTCTTTCATTTGATCCCAGTTATTTATAACCCCACCACCTAATCCCATAAACCATATTAAAGCAGTCCCTTTTAGTGTAGAGGCAAATAGTTTCAGTTTTTGGGGGTCGGTGGTGTAATCATATCCCCTGCATAGTACATCAAATTCAAATAAAAATGCATTTGGGACTTCTGATGTAAGACTGTGGAATGTAGGGATACATTGAAGAGGGATTGCTTTCATAGGCGCATTTGCTACAAAATCGACTATGGGGTATTCTAATGTAGAGGTTTGAGTGTTTGGCTAGTTTTGAGCCATTGGGTCAAATATATGCCAATAACCTTCTAGCATATCTAGGCGGGTATTCCTAGGTTGAGAGGGAATGGATTTAACAGGAATAATTTTAATACCACTTCCTCTATTTGAGATAATGAGAGTGCCTAATGTCTGAGGAGATTGAGTTTCTTCAAAGATGATTTTTGAAGCACTTCCCTTGTCTGGGCTATTCAATGGCTGAGTTTTCTCAAGAGGAGATCTCGGTTCCTCAGTTTCCCCTGTCTCTCCTCCTCCTTCACAAAGATTACTGAAATTCCCTTCCTGCAATAGTTCTGGAGTAGAATTTTCAATTTCTTGAAAGTCCTGCTCTTCAGTTTGACTATGCACCTCAACAAAGGCTACAGATGGTGATCATGTGGCTTGAAGGGAACTAGTATGCTGTTTAGAAATAGCTTTCCTGGGTCCTACTGAGGGCTGAGATTCTGCTTTCTTGTAGATTTCGTCTATGAATGTTGGTCGGCCAAGGGTCACCGACCCCTTAGTTTTTTCTGGCTTGGGTAGAGGTTTGGAATTTTTTTTCTTGCTTTTTCTGCTTAGTCATGCACTCAAATTAACTACTAAATCCTACTCAAACAAACAATAGTAAATCTACAGGAAAGCCGGCAGAGGAGCAGGGCTTTTACAAGCTCCACATGTAGGTTCTTACCTTCTGTTTTCAAAACCTAATTCTTCCCTAGCAGGTTTGTACACTACTCTGAAAAAAAGAACAAATGGCTACACGCTTTCCCCGACAATGATGCCAAAATGTGGAGCTATAAAAAGGGTCTCTTTCACCTCTAATTACCTCACATTAATATGTCAATCTGGAAATGTTTTGTTATTTCAAAGAGTGTCTTAGTCTGAGGCTATCATTTTCCAGAGTAATGCTAGTAGCACAATGCTTGAAAATACAAAAGTAAACGGATGCTTGTTTACAACTTAGCTACTTCAGAAGATTAAATCACACATTCAGAAATTTATCAGTCAAGGGTTCGGTAGCAATAACCCATCCCTTTGGAAACTGATGGAAAAGGAAATCAGAGAACAGATCATGGAACTGGGAGCTGGACAGTAGATGTCAATGCTCACTACAGCTTGAGATCGTTCTTCACAGCAATAACAAGAAATGGAACGACAGATAAGAAATGGAACAACTATTAAGAAATCGAACAACAAATCTAAAATGGAACAACAAACCTGAAATGGAACAGCAAACCTAAACTAGAACAGTAAGTCTGAAATGGAATAGCAGTTAAGAAATAGAACAAAAACTAAGTCTAACAAAAAGTAACGTCTTAGTCTATCAGATCAAATGCATTAATCGTAAGCTATAGGAATCAAACGACAATCCTTCACAATTAAGGAAGGATTGAATAACACACACAAATGGAACAACACTGGTTACTGATAAATTATGGAATAGCGCTAAAAACCATATATACACACAACACACTCAAATAGTAATCTGATCCAGTTATCACCTTAGTTAGAAAGAATACGATTGCATTTCAAGATAGAACAACATTATTCATAAATCCAACAATCACAAAGAACAGAACTTCCAAGATAAATTCTGTAATGTTAATAAACAAGTGCACAACACAAAGGCTATGTAATGGAACAACAACAATGTTCTGTAACGACTAGCAGTATTATATCAACACCTAAAAGAACAATAATATGATGCGGAGTCAATACATTAGTTCTGTCTTTAGAAACCTTAAAACATAATAGAGCATGTGATGTAAACTTATAAAACACATCAGATTACCAAATAACATCGATAAGCAAACCATGTGAAAACCAAGCGTAATGGTACAAGAGCAAGTGTCCTCTAGGGCCGGGCCCTTAGCCTCCAGGGGTACACCGCTTGAAGTTATTCCAGACTCAAAGATGAAATAGTAACCAAGTTTGTATTAATGCATCAAGTAAAATTACAGTAGAGAAGTTCTTAGCGAGACTCGATGATCAAAGTTTTGATCTTAAAAGAAATTACATAAAAGCATAACAATATCTAACTCTCTCGTCCCTGTTGAGCTAACAATGCTGCCCATTTTATAAGGGTGACGGCAGAGATATCTAAGTGCAGAAATAGATAAAACAACGATCCCTCAGGATCAAGGATCTTGAGGGATTCGCCGAACCGTTAGTCCTCAGTCATTTCTTTTCTTTCCTGCGCCGAGCTGATATCTCCACTTCCTTTCCTGGGCTGATTTTCTTTGATTTTCTTTGCCTTGTTTGCATACGGTCTCCCGACAAAGGGACAATGGTTAACCCGTCCTTGTCATTTCCTTTTGAACGACAACTTCTCGTTTTTCCTCCTTCCTGCATAAGGAAATGACAATTGCCAGCATTTTCGACTTGCATATTAATCTCACATGTTTTATTATAATTCTTTATCATTTTCCGAGTTCATGATGCAAAAAGGTTTGTAAGTTCTAATGAAAAGACGTTGAAATTATCATAAAAAACATACCTTCTTTAGTATTCCACATGCCGCACTTGTCCCCTAAAGTTCATAACAGCTTGCAAAGCATGATAGAATTCAAGGTGAATATGCATAACCTATACATATAGGTGCACAAGGACCCAACACAAAAATGGGTGAAGCTTCTGTTCAACACAACGGATGATGCGATCTTTGCAGTAATGGAGTAATGGCCTCTAGAGTGACGCGCCTTGGACTTGGTAGAAATGGAGAAGGTCGCAGCTCAGCAACAAAAGGACACCAAGCTGCGCATCGCGCAGCTGCCTGAGAGGAGGTGCCAGAAACAAGAAGCAGCCACGCGGCAGAAGGTGGTTGATGCAACAACAACATTGCAGATGACAGAGACCACAATCGTGCTAACCAGAGAGCACGAGGAGGGCCAAGAGATGTCCGTGGGGCAGTAGACCGGGGAAGGGGACGGCATAGAGGAATGCACAGACCGTAGTTCTACATCAACCCAACTCAATCAACCATGCAACCCTAAGAAAATAGCTCCCCAGAAGAAAGGAAAAACCAAGAAGACGTATATCAACCTATTGACGCTCACAGAAGGTGATCTATTGGATATCAGCAAAATGATCCATGAAGTCATAGAGGACATGCTCTATGGATTGCGGATGGAGCAGAACACTGTGTTGGGGGTACTCAAATTGCAACTATAAGGGTTATAGGTACAACACCCCTAAATAAGCACAATGGCCTAGTATGTCGCAGCACGAACCACTAAGGCCGAACAAACACTGCGTGCCCGTATAGGTAACACCTTCGTATTGACCGAAGGCATGCTAGCAGTAGCAAGTGAGGATGATCAGGCTATGATGAGCAGCATGAAAGGTGTCGGCTTGAACTTGGTTGCCTTGTTGCATGAAATTTTGTACCAAATGCAGGATGGAGTCATCGCAGAGCTCCGCGCCCAGGAAGGCCGAGCAATCCAGGTCCTGCATGAATAGAAAATCAACATGGACCAGCTCAGCATCTAACGGGATGAGTTGGTTGCACAGGCTCACAGACTGGAACATGTTGTAGAGGATGCATGCAGGAGTGTTCTAGAGTTGGCCATGCCCTCCACACCCCCAGAATTCAGAGAGCAGTGCATCCACACTATTTAGATGGGGTTGGAACAAATTGGTCAGGTGACACAGGGTTGCACTAGGATGTTGTAGCAAGCACTAACCATACTTACGCGCCTATAGGAAGACCCAAACCTACAGTTCCTAGAGACAAAATCGCACAAGTTGCAACAAAAGTACGATAGTGTCCAGGGCACTGTGCAGACAACTACCCTTACTCAACAACTCACCGCACTACAGTAGGCAAGGGCACTGAAGGATCGATTAGATGCCACGCACCAAAAGGAAGCCCTGCTTAAAGCATGCATCCAACCATGGATCGATGAAGTGTTCATAATTATAGCCACCAATGAAGGGAAGCTAGCATAGATGTAGGAACTGTATACGGTTGGACAGGAATGTGACCCTGCTCACAAAAATTCAGAGATACGTGTGCAAAAAGTACAATAGGCGGCGGAATAGTGTGTTGTGAACGCCCAAGCTGCATGAGACCTGCTGCATGGACTTTGCACAAATATCACTGCACCAGTAGAGTGACTCAGGACAAGTCACGATGATTGTGTTGGGGGCTTGTTGGGTAGCAGATCCCCCCATAACAAATTTTTGGGGTCTAAAGCCTGAGTTTTGGTCAATGTAATGTAAAGACCCCACGAAAGGAGGGTACGGATCACAAGAGTCTAGGGTTGTCCACCCTAAAATAATGTAATTTAATGTATAGTATGTCAGCCTATCCATGGTCTGCAAACCATGGGATTGTATAAATAGAGCAAGGATCTAAGGGTAAAGACAGTTCGGGGTTTTAAGAAAGTAATAAGATAGATGCGAAGGCATGGTTAGAAGATAGAAGTGGATCTGGAGGTATTGGGTCATAGTGGTAGGTAAAGGCTCTGTAGCTGAGTACATAGGGCGGAGTTGGGTCTGTAACTGAACTTGAGTATTAATAAAGATAAGATTGATTTAGAATATTATGCATTTGTTTCTAGATATATATTTCTATGTTCTGGTTATCTTTATGCATTTATATTGTTTTTTAGTACACGCACTTATTTGAAAGTTGAATAAGTAATAAGAATATTGGGCCGACACAAACTAAGTTAAGCACTAATATAATAGCACAGTAAGGATCAAATTGGAATAATACTCTATTCACAAATGTGTGCAATGGTTGCAAAGAATAGAAAGCTGCATGGAGCAGCACAACACGCAGATTAGGATTGTGAACCTCCAGAACCTTCATCAACACATCCCTAGGGTGCGGAAAATTGGTTCTAGCACTCTGCCATACTACTGCAGGTGAGACCTCAATCCACACTCTGTAGACTATTGCCGAAAGGGCCAGTAGTACTGGGATTTGCTTGGCTAAACTCACTGTTGAACCTGGGTCAGGTCCCACGTAGCCAACAGAGCAACAATGATATCATCAACATTATATGTGGGCATCGCCTCCACCCATTTAGTGAAGTAGTCGATGGCGATGATGCTATAACCATGCCACCCAATTAAGCAAGGATTACATGTCATGAAATCTATGCCCCATTTAGCAAATGGGCCAACGGTAGTGACTAGGTGTAAGAGCGCTGGTGGGGTGCGCTGCTTGTGGTTATAGATATGACATTCATGGCACTTCTGAATGACTAGGATACAATCCTTGGAAATGGAAGGCCAGAAATAACCAGTGCAAAGGATTCCTAAGTAGTGGCATAGCAAGATATGTGACCACCATATGCCCCGGAGTGGAAGTCATTCAAGACTTGTTCAGCCTCTTCAAGTGTTAGACATATGCAAAGAACATAGTCAACATCAACTTAGTATAATGTATCACCAAGAATCCGATAAGGTTGAGATTGATGCCAAATGCAACGTTAGTCAGATCAAAACAACATGGATGAAAGGTTTGGGTCTGAAGATAAACAATGATATCTCCATACCATGGGTTGAGAGTACTGACAAGAAACAAATTTTCATCAGGAACCTCATGAGTAAAATCAGTGGAAGTGTTTGTGGAAGGAAGGGCTCAAATCAATTCAGAAAAAATAAATGATTTCGTTGATTTGGTGCTAGTAAAATCCAAATCAAACTCTTTCAGGATAACAATCCATTTAGAGTATTTCGCCCGAGAAATTGACGAGTCAAAATATAAGTAATGGGGTTGTAGTCAGAAATCACCATGGTATTCTGTAGAAGAATATAATAAAAAAATATTTGAACAACATGTACTATTGCCAAGGCAAGTTTCTCAACATGAGCATATTAATTTTTAGTTTCAATGAGATTTCAACATAAATAATAAATCATGTGTTGATTACCATCATAATAATCCTGAACCAACACCATATCAATGGTATTGTTGGTTGCGGCCATGTAGAGGAAATAATCAAGGATATAGTTGGGGGGATGCAAAGGAGCACTGATAAGCGTGTTCTTTAGGGAATCGAAGGATTTTTGGGAAATTTCATCCCAAATGAATGGGATTCCATTTTTGAGAAAGCGAGTAAATCCCTTGGCGATCTTAGCATAGTTAGGGACAAAGCGACAAAGAAAATTAGCATTTCCTTGCAAACTTTGCAATTGATGCAATGACGTAGAAGGGGGTAAATTTACAATAGACTCGACTTTTAGAGGATCTATTCTGATACCTTCTTGGGACACAACAAAACACAAAATTTGACCATATTCCATGTAGAAGACACACTTATGTGGATTAAGACAAATATTATAGTGTCGACAACACAAAAAATGGCTCGAAGGTGGTCCAGATGGTCACGACGCTTAGTAGAATGAGATGGTAAGTCATCTAGATAAGGTTGAACAAAGTGTCGAATATCGTGAAAAGCATATTACATTTCTCTCTGAAAGGCGACACCAGCATTTTTTAAGACGAAATGGAGCTTCATATAGGAAAAAGTCCCCCATGGACAAATGAAGGCCATCTTGTGTTGATGAGTGGGTAATAAGTTGATTTAGTTGTATCTAGAAAATCCATCCATAAAAGAGAAAATCTCACTCCCAGCACATTCATGGATGAATTGATCAATAAATGGAGTGGGATAGTTATCTTTCGGGCATGCATGAATGATTTCGTGGTAATCAACACAAACTTGGATCATGCCCTACTTTTTAGTAACAAGTACAATGTTAGAAACCCAATTTGTTAATGGGATAGGGTAGATGAAACCACATTTTAAAATCTTTTTACTTTTGTTTTAATAGCAGTAGCCTGCCTCGAATGCATGGGACGAAGTTGTTGACAAATAGGCTTCACAACAGGATACGTGGGTATTTCATGCACCACAATAGATGGATAAATACCAGGAATTTCCTCATATGACTAAGTGAATACATCAAGAAATTCTTTGAAAAGATAGGTGTAAACACTGATCTCATTGGGAGAATAGGAAACCCCAATGTGAATATTTGCAACAATCCTAGGTTTAATGGAAATGTTGAGAGGCATGGTTGTAGTAATATTTCCCATATTACCTTCTGACAAGACTTCAAGCACCAAAACAAGTGTTTGAAGTGGATGCGTCCAGTTATGAGAAACGAAAGCTTTAAGACATGAAGGAATCTCACTTAGGTTTGGAGGAAACAAAGAACGGTGATGAATATTGTTCTAAGGAATCCTAAGAACCAAGCCAAGGAGGTTGCGCATAGGTATCTAGGTTCATACTGAAAACAACATGACTTTCTAAAGCAGCTACTGAAGTCAAGACAACTTCATGATGAGATTTTTACAATAGACTTAGCAACATGGAATCACCAAATGAATCAATTTGATCCGAAGAAGGAATAATCCATGGATCTGTAGAGACAAAGATCATATTGATCGAGGCAACATTTGGAGGTGGGAGAGAAAAAGTTCCTATTAAAGCAGAATCTTTAAAAAGAGCTGCCCCCACACTCACATATGGAATTTTGGTATTTCCCACATATGGGATGTTGCCATTTGAGGTGGTAGAAGAGAAAAAGGAAAATTGGTTGATGGTGAGTATTTTTCCTTCATGAGGAAAACGAAGCACCCGGAAGAAAGATAAAACCACAAAAAACATGGCATGGGTCCAACTTCGCCCGAGAAGAAGGTTGTAATTGAGATTCATGTATACAACTTCCACTTCTAGCTCAACAGTATTCCCTTCCAAAGTGATAGGCAAACTTGCGAGAATACCATAAGGATGAGAGCCTCTACCATCAAAGGCCTTAAAGGTGGTCAGGGACTGCTTAAGGGTTGGAGAGCCAATGAATTTCAAACATGAAACATACATGATGTAGGTTGAAGCACCTTCATCAATGACAATCCGATGGATTGTATTTCCTTTTATAATAAATTAAATCACAAAATGAATATGATGAGGAAGATGAGGAACATGGATTTCAAGATGGAAGGTAATAACACTAGAATTAGCACGATCAATGGATTTGATAATAGACAACAATGATTTCCACTGCATTGGACATGTTTGGATAACTTCCAAAGAAGACATCGCTGAAGGCGCTTGAGATAGATCTTCAACTATACTGTAATGGTGGACAACTTTAGTGTTCGAATTATAGGATGATTTCAAAAGCACAACATTGGGAGGTGGTCAAAGAACGGATTCATTATTCAGTCGCTGAATATGAAGAGCAACATAACTAGGTGGAGTAGAAGTCAAAGGTATGTCAGTCGCTTATTTATTCATTGTCTAATTTTTGGGGGTTTGATAATCTTTCGATCGAGTAGTGACAAAGATAGGAAATGAACCCATCATCATGAAAACTTGAGAACTAGGTGAGGCAGAGGATTGCAGTTGGTCTACCAATTGAGTCTTCTGAGATGGAAATGGATCTTTTAAAATAGTCAGAGTCCCTTTCAATAAATGACTAACTTCAGCACATTAGGGATAATCCTTGGTAAAATGGTCCTCCTGACAAATGAGGCAAGGATATTTTGGCTTTTGTTTGGAGGCATCATCAGTAGATGAATTTGGAAGATCTTGTTTTGAGGTATCGTATTTTTCTTTTCCTTTACCCTTTTCTTACATTTCGAGGATTTATCTTCCGCGGTAGATTGGATGGCATGGACCTCAATGGTTATACTAGGATTTGACGGATTGTTTGAAGGATGATTAGAACCAGTATCTGAAACAAATTTTTGCCTCAAAGAAGCTTTAGTGGAAATCTAAGACACTGATCCAATTATACCATCACCAGGTGGTACATTGAGAGACTTTGAAGATGTCGATTTTGAAAATGGTCTCAGAGCATTAGGTAACATTTCATATTGTTGGCATTATGATACATATGTTGTACTTGATGGCAACCCACTCATCTCAGATGATAAATTATAGTGCAACAAAGTTCACGCACTTTCATGAAGATAAAAGTTTATTTCATGTAGAGAAAAGTTCACGCACTTTTATGCGGAGAAAAGTTTATTTCATGTAAAAAGTTGACGCACTTTTATGCGGAGAAAAGTTTATTTCATGTGGAGAAAAGTTCACGCACTTTTATGCGGAGAAAATTTTATTTCATGTGGAGAAAAATTTCACGCACTTTTATGAGGAGAAAAGTTTATTTCATGTAAAAAAAAAGTTCACGCACTTTTATGTGGAGAAAAAGTTTATTTCATGTGGAGAAAATTTCACGCACTTTTATGTGGAGAAAAAGTTTAATTGATGTGGAGAAAAATTTTATTTCATGTGGAGAAAATTTCATGCACTTTTATGTGGAGAAAATTTTTATCTCATGTGGAGAAAAGTTCACGCACTTTCATGGTTGGTTCATGGTATTGGTCTGACAGCTTTTTGATCCTATGGTTTTGGTCCGTGGTATTACATCCAAAAGTGTTGATCCCTAGTATTGGGTTCATGGTATTGTGTTATTATGGTTTTGGACTGTGGTATTGGGAAAGGCCTAAGACTATAAAAGGGGAAGGAGATCATTTGGCAAAGCATCATCTGAATTGTTATTGAATATCTGATAAAGTGCTAGATCTGGAATACTGTGAATGGGTTATGGTGCAGATCTGGATTTGAATAAAGAAGGAACCTGAGCGCAAGGAGAAGGATAAGTTCTATTGATGGGTCTTAATATTTAATCTTGAATGATAGTATTTTTTGTTCTGGGTTTAGATTTGGTGTGTGGTTACAGTTACTGTGATTTGGATACAACTGTCAGAGAAGTGTCTACTTGATTCAGTGCTAATTGGTGAAAAGGAGATTGTTTGATGCATAAATTCTTGATGATTTATTGATGTTCATGGATCCAGTCTGAAAAATTTATGAAACGTGGTCCCTGGAAGAAAGAGAAGGTTGTAGCCTTCTGTAGGCTAGCACCTACGTACTAGTATCTTGGCTAGTGCAAGAGCTAAG
>APFE031094732.1:96704-118963 GCA_000404065.3 Pinus taeda | reverse complement strand
CTTACAGACGGAGCCTGAACCCAAGCCAGCTAGCCTTCGAACTGCATTTGTTATACAAATGCAAAGTAGATCAATGCTACTTCAGTCTATCTCCGGGTTTTGTTTATGAATTAAACAATCGATCTGCAAACAGCCTATTTACCCTAAGTGGTGGCTCCAATAACCTCCTTAGATCTACCCCTGTGATTTACATATATTGAACATCACTTACTCAGCCTAAATCCCTGAACTGAATTGCGAATTGTGAGTAAAAACTAATTCAAAGTCTCGCACTGGTACCATCACACCCTGCCTTCAAGGCAGTCTGTATGCATCGCACTTCCCAAGTGCAATAGGTGTGTTGCATACTAAATTCACTGTGTGACAGGTGCAATGGTCAGGGAAGGTTAACTTTAACTACAGACTTTGGTTTTTTCCTCACTGTTTTCAGTCCTATTCAAGAGTTTTGCTGTCTGTGGTCAGTGTATTTCTGTAAAAACCCCCTTCTCTTACATTATTCCACCTCCATAGTGCAAAGAACTGTAAGTGTTTTTATGTATTGTGCGCCATTTTCAATTCTCTTTTGCAAAAAAGTAGCATAATCGAACTGTCGTTTCTTGATATGAAAGTGTCGTAGCTGTCATTTCCAGTGTTAGAAGATAATCCCATTGTTCTTGATAGTCGATTATACAGTTACTATTGCATATGATTTGAATTAATAGTTTTTAAAGTGTCGAAAAGCAATTTTCATTTCAAAATCACAAAGTGTCTCTCTTACCTTCACTTCATTTTGAAAAGAAATTTGTTGAGTATTGTCGCTTTGTAAATAATTCAGATTTGCACTTAGCTTTCTTCTCATCATTCATACAATAAGAAGGCCGAAAACAAATACATGCATGTGCATTTGCATTTAGACTGCTTGGTTTGATTTAGGACAGTGCATTTAGCGTGTGCTCTATGCTCTTTGCTGAAAGATTCTTAACTTTCTTTCCTTAGTAGCTAGGATTTTCATTGCCTAAAGAAGATTAAACGTTTGTTTATCATCTTAGGCTGCATTTTAGGAATTTTATGCACATCACGTGGTGAACCTAAAAGGCAAATTTTTAAGCGAGATCAACTTAAAATAAATTTAATGAATCTAACAATGCTTTGGAACCTAACGCACAACATCTAGAGGTCTAGGCTAAAGACGTATTTCGGCGTCGTAAAACCTGGTAACTGTTGTTTTCATTGTTGGTTGGGTGATTCCTCCACTATGAGATGGCAAGTGCCAATACGAACTTGTGCTCCCACGTACCGTCGAGTATATCTTGGGAGACCACAATAGGCTGTGTCCTTTATCCTTAGGAAGTTGTGTCTGCCGCCCTATCGATCGCAATGCACTGAACACAACATTCAGGAAGATTGACTGTCGTACCGTAAAAATTATTCTGTAGTTTTGTGATTGGTTTGGTAATCCCCTCTACATAGATCTCCAGAGAAGTCCATTTTTCTCCTTTTCAAACTCCTTAAAAGAAAAGGTCCTCTGAGCACTTGTCACTTCAAGCTCAGTAAAAATCGAAGGCGACTAGAGTAATCTTTTGTTTTTTCTCGACTCTTTAAAATTGAAAAAACAAGTTGTGTCAAAGCATCTAAAATTTATTTTAATCAGAATAACATGACAAATTCCCTCGTTGGTCTTTAGGTTGAGAAAATGGAGTCTACCAACCAAGTATTTCCCCTTGGAGGAAATCCTAGTCCCTTCTCCTCTTGGGGAGATGTTGGTGCACCCCATATGGCCACATTGTCACTTCCAAGGTTGACAATTGGTTTCCTTGTCTGGCTCTTCTCAACCTCTGTCGTTCAGAATCTCGTAATTCCTTAAGTCAAGTCAGCAACTAGATGACACTAGAGTTTCCTCCCAACCTTCTACTTCATCTGATTCTCCCTCTCCTCCTTCATCTTCGCTTGATAAAGTTGATAAAGTTAAAAATCAAGTAACTGAGAAGAAGAAGAAGCAAAAAGAGAAAAAGGAAAAGAAGAAAAAGGAACCAAAATCGAAAGGGGGCAACTGAGTGTCATCTAGCGAAAATCCTCACACCGCATTGTCTAAACCTAAATCTCCTTGTGTCATTTGCAATGGAGACCATTATCACCAAGATTGTCCCTGCATCCCGCGGATCTTAAGGGACTGGTCTCCTTGTTTGCATAATCCGGTGGCGTCAACCTCTGATGATTATGTTGAATGCACACCATCAACCATTGAAAGTGAAGCACTTGGACAGAAAAGGAATCCCAGATTTCCTTGTAAATTGTGTGAAGGCAATCACGCCGTCCACTGTTGTCCCTTCCTTGACGAATCTAAAAGAGTTTTGGATGACCATCCTGCTTCACCGCTACGGCTCCCTCTTGGATATAAAAAACTCTTGCCAAGTCCACCATTGGTTGAAAATCCGGCTGGCCCATCATTATGGTCGGCCGAAACGTCTATCATTGAAAATGAACCCTCTGAATCCATACCAGATGAAAGTCAAAAGTTCGAGATGGCAGTTGACCCGGTCTTGCTTTCAGAGTGTTCATCTTCGAATGATACCGTCACTAAAGAGAAAGAGAACGACATCGTTCAAATTCTTTTCGTAAACACACACTCCGATGAACTTGGGGGCAGTCTGCCCATTCCTTTATCGCAGGAAGGAAGTTCATCAGAGTCATATCCGGCAGTCTACTCGGTCCCACCAGTAAGCAACCTAGTCATTTCTTTCGACTGGAATCTACTAGGCAGACCCCATTTACCAGCTAGTGTATTATTCAGAATCATTGTACAAGCTTACAGAATGGTCATGGTTAGTACCATCATCAATGAAGGGGCTTCTATGAGTATCCTTTCCTCAACTTCTTGGAAAGCGCTTGGTTCGCCATCGCTTTTGCCTGAAATGAGAAATCTGACAGGCTTCGACGAAGGAACCAATCGACCTTTAGGGATCCTTCCAAATGTGCCCATTAATTTGAGAAGGAAAACCGTTCACATGAATGTAATGGTAGTTCAAGGACCCTTGGATTATAACCTACTCCTTGGACGCGACTATATGTATTGCATGGGAGCCATCATCTCCTCACTCTTTAGAGTAATGTTTTTTCTGCATGAAGGCAGAATGGTCAAGCTCGTGGACCAAATGTCATTCCCCGGTTCACACATCGCAAATAGTCAAATACCATCCCTAAATGGTCTTTTCATGCAAGGAATGTCTCATCAATCTCTAGTCCATCCACCTAATGAGCGCGAGTGATTCAGGAGGATGTGAATGAAACCCAGGGGGCATGCACCGTGGTTTGTTTCAGCAGGGAAACCTTGGGTATAGAGTGGGTTTCCGTGGAGGATATATGACTAGTCTGACACACCTATCCTCATAGGAAAATGGGATTAGGCTGGACTAAGATACCTTTGTTAAAGTTATGTGAGTGGCATGCGTCTGCACCACTCACCTTTGTCTATTTCCGTAGACATCGCCAAGGAAGCATTCGTTCCGCTTCGCGGGGAACTTTCATGGTAACCTGGGAATTTTCCGCTATACCTGGGGGCATGCAAACCTTTCCGCATGCAAGCGAAGAGCGACTATTTAATTTTTTAATTTGTAGGAACTCTAACCCTTCAAACCCGTAAGGCTGGTCGTTTCCTAGCTTGCATAAAGAAAGGATCTGGGCAAAGCTTCAAAAGATGCAAGCCCCTTCAAAATGGCATCTTGAATGAGACATCCTTATTTTATGACTGGCGAGCAGTGTTACCGTTGGGTTCAAGCTCGTTTAAAAATAAACCCCCCACGAGCAGTTTTAGCACATAATTCAAGCTCGTTAAAAAATAAACATAAGTCATGAGCAAATGTTTCCCCCAGAGTTTAAGCTCATTAAAAAATGAACTAGTAAATAACCATTGTGAATACCTTATCACCAACTTTTGAGCCTTGGTCGTGTTCTCACCATCACCTCCACTGTGTTTTTAGTAGATCATTCACCCCCACATGATTGTTTACCCTTTCGAGGAACATCTGCGAAGAGTGATTCTATTAGCCATCCTTGTGACACTGTCGTGATTGGAGAATTCCAAACCTTACCTGGAATTAGTTGCTACCCAAAATCATCACTTGTTCCTTGAAAACGAGTCTCCTTTAAGCTCTTTTCAACTAACTCGTAAAATATGAAAAGATTGTTGAGTGATTCGCCTCTCCGGCTCATTTAAGTCATCAGAAGTGCTATCCCTCCTCTAGATTTTAATATTTTTGGATTTGAGGGATTATTACACAAAAAGATCGAGCGCTTGTCTTATTCGGCTCGTTAAAACTATCGAAAATTCATCCCTTTTGTATTATTTTACGCTTTTTCAGACTTAAGGGATTACATGACGAAAAAGAATCATTGGAGTCTCCTTTCCATTCCTTTCAGACTCTCTAAAATTGAAAGGGACCAAGTTATATTTATTGTTAAACTCGTTAAAACCAAATAGCGACAAACTCGTCCGACTGGACGAGAATGAGTTTCACTGTCGCTAGGCTCGCTAAAATATAGCGACAGGTTCGCCCAAAAGGGCGGATTATAGAACAAGCATATGTTACCCTCCTCAAGCTTGACAAAAATAAAGAGGTACTGGTCAGCAATGACTGGGGAAAATTGGGAAGAAAACTTGAAAAAGCTTTATTGGTAGTAAGTCGCTCTTGAACATGACACTTTCCTTCCGTATCCAAGCCGGGTTGGGTTGTTCCGTTCACTGGTCATCACCATTGGTCCATCACACCATCCATATTTGGGGTTAACGCTACCAATCCATCGTCAAAGTCATCGATATGTTCAAGAGAAGTCATTCAGACAATTTGTCTATGTCTCACCCACTGCAATACATTCATGCTCCATTCCTTCATGACCGCCACCCTGAACCCTGTATCGTCGAATTGTTTTCACCTCCAAAATTATTTGCTTCGTTCCGTGTAATTGATGTGGGATTCATTAAGGCCCTCCTACGATGGGTCACTTCTTGTCGACATCATCTCATTATCCAAGAAGTTGACTTAGGAACAACCCTTTCAGTACTTTGAAGCTTGCATGCTCAATGGCAAGTTTCTCACTTTCAGCGACAAGTTTACATCAATGGCCTTCGACCGAGAGATTTTACGTGGTGTTCGATGCCAAGTCCTTTTCCACACCATGTGAATTGTACTGTAGTACATTGAGGGTCATTGTCATTATTGGTGATTCCTCTCACGCTTGTTAACAGCTTACATCATTGGCTGGTAATCAAGCAATGTCTTTCCATGTTCGACTCCAGAACATTTTTCACATGGATCGACTTGTACTCCGAGTGAAGATTGAACGATTTTTGAAGACCCTGGATCTAGTTTCATCCATCTGGGCTGCGATATATTCAGGAATATAAAGACATCATTTCCAAATAGATGATCATCCAAATCAAAGGATGATGAGTCCAAATCATCAGTCTGCCACACAGACGATTATCTGTCCTATGTACATGAAAATGAGTTCATAAAGCTGAGCATGGGAATGCTCGCCTCAACTAGATCATGAAAAAATGCTGTCAAAATAATGTATTATATTGTATCTTATTACAGGTCGTCTCCCAGCTCGAAAAAACTTCAGATCCTCATAGTAAAGCATTTCACCCAACATCAAAAAGATTAAATGACCTCATGTTTTAGGGGGCAACTATTATAGACATTTTTGGGCACTTCAACCCCAATCATAAATGTCCATAAACTGAGGGCTCCTAAGTCACTAAAAGTGTTGCTTCACTGCCTAAAGGAACAAGGTCAGCTGATCACATCATCTCCCATAAGTTCTCCACTAAAAATTGCTCATAAATGGTCAAAACTAGACCATACTGAAAACCCGCAGAGGGTGCGATGCATATCACCTTCCCAATGTATAGGGTGCGATGCATACTAAATGGCTCCTCTGTAGGGTGCGATGATCAGGAATGGACAAATGGCAGGGACAAAATGCGAGGTGGAAGATCATGGAATCTTCCAAAAGCTTCCCCTCTGACACTTGCCTCTCTGTTTTCGACCAGGGATGAGTAAGAGATCATCATTCTCCAAGTGGAATCAAGAACTATTAGAAAGAGGAAACTAATCAAAACACCAGAAGATGACTCACCTCCCTACAATAATCTATATATGGATCCCTCATCACAGAGATCTAGAGGTTGGAATCTTGTATCTTGTAGAGAAGTGTTGTTGGTTTTCTGGTGTATATTCATAGTGTTGGGTGATCTAAGCTTTACTTGAGGTGAAGAAGGGCTTTCTAGCTGGAGGATGATGCTGGGTCAGAACATATGGTTGTAATCCTCTTGCTACTTTTCATATTAGTAAAGTTATTCAAGTTTTCCTCCATATTCTTGTATGTTTACTTATATATGCATTTGTATGGTTAACGCACATCTGGTCCTGTGTTATTTATGGATATAGATCTTTGTTCTTCGATAGTAGTATGCTGCTGTGATTCCACAGGTGCTCTTTGAAGCTGGGCAAACGAAGAAGAAGTGGCGAAGCTCTATTAGGAAGGAGAGGAATCAAACAAGGAAATCAAGTGCAAGACTAAGGTTGGTCTCCTTGGTTCCACTCTTATCTATTTTCATAAAGGAAAATGAAAGTAGACTTTACTTGTTTTTTTCTAAGATAGCTACCAGTCTTAGTGGGAATAGCAGCATTCAAGTGGACACTATTCCAGGTAACAATGGGAGAATGTTCGATTGTGTTATATTCTTTCCATGACTAGCCCACATAGTTAACCAGGGGGTTAGAGGGGGAGCAGAGCCCCCCTTCATTGCGCCGATTGTGTGGCCAGGGGGGGGGGGATCATAGGGGGTTTGAGGCATACCCATAACCCCACTTTATAGGGTTCGAGGCAGCGCCCTGGAAAATTTTGGTTTTGGACCCTATGTTAGGATGGGTGGACCCACCTATGGTTTTGTGCATGATTTTTGCACATGTTTTTGGACACGATGGTTTTCCCTCCATGGTATTGGATGTGATGGTTTTCGGTCCATGGTATTGGATGCTTCAACGTGTATAAATATGTATTATAACATTGAAAGGAAAACAATGAAAAATCAAGCTAGTAGTCCTGGTTTTGGGATCCAGGGGAAAATCTCTATGTATATGTGTTTTATGTGTTATGATCTCACATTGTCTGGGATCCAGGGGAAAATCTCTATGTATATGTGTTTTATGTGTTATGATCTCACATTGTTTATTTTCTATGTTTTAGAATTCATATGCAAGTAATTTCTGTATAGGGTTAAAACCTACACATATACAGGTTGCTAGTATGGTTGTTGTTGACAGATGCTGCTAATGGTCCAAATCATATGATAGTTGTTGATGACTATCATGGCCTTGTTTAAGTTATTTGGTCTCTATTATATATGTCATGTATATCTTTTAATGTAACAGTCATGAAAAGACCTAATTTGTAACCCCACTATGCATGGGATGGATGATGTAATGTTTCTTGTTTTTGACATGTATAAACAATTGATATACCCCTCTTGGTTGGGTGGATGAGTCAAATTTGGTATATCCCCACTTGGTTGGGAGATGTATGTATGTATGAGTCATTGGTGATAGGAAGGTCATTTGTGATGTATGTAAAGAGTCATGTTCTTCTTTTAGAACATCCTTTTGCAGACTTTGCTTATGCTCAGGGGGAGCATGGACTCGATCATGGGAGCTCAATCAGCACACTTCCGCATATCAGAGAATTCAATATGCACTCAAGGGGAGCATGACCCTTTGCCCTAGATGTCAAAGGGGGAGAGTGACTTGGTGTGGTTGTTGCCATCAAGTCCAAAGGGGGAGATTGTTGGCATTATGATGTATGTGTTGTACTTGATGGCAACCCACTTGTAGCGTAACAACTCACTTGTATATGGTAACTAGTCTACTAGATGAATCTACAGAGGATAACAGATGTGAAAAAATGCATGACGATAGTGTTTACAGATGTGATGAAATGCAGGGCATCTTCAAGGAATCAATTCAGAAGGCAACTCACTCAGATCACAGTATAACAGGTAAACAACAAAGAATTATAGATCAGTCTTCACAGAATGAAGAAAGAGAGGCATACGTAGGTTCACCATTGACCAAGCTGTGTATACATGCAGGTTCACTGTATACAAGTCGCGTATATGTACACATTCACTTTTACAGAAGGAAAAGCGCGTATACCTTGGAAAGATAGATTTTTGGTATGAAGTATTGGGTCCATGGTATTGGTCCAAGGTATCTGGTTCGAGGTATTGACCCTAGGTATTTGGTCCAAGGTGTTGGTCCTAAGTGGTTTTAGTCCATGGTATTGAGAAAGGCATAAAACTATAAAAGGAGGAGAATATCATTAGGCCAATATGTGCAAGTATCGAATATCTGATGAAGTGTGAGATCTAGTATGCAAGTTATTGGGTTATGGTGCATTACTGGATCTAATCAAGGATGAACCTTGGCTGATGATGAGAGATTAGATATCATGATGGATCAAGAACTTAAGGTGTTAAATGAACTATCATTATGTGTTTTTGCTCATGTATATTCTAGATTTGAATACCGATGCATATATTATTTTGTAAATGATATGATCTGGGTGTAACTAAAGTATGGAATAGCTGCAAAACTTTTATTTTATATTTTTAGATGTATACGCTGGTTGGCTTTGAGCAAAGCATGTGTACATGTAGGTTCAACACATGGAAGTAGCGTATACCTTATAAAATATATTTTAGTTGTTTCTCTTTACTGTTGCGGAGTTTTGGGTTCTGGTTATTGTATTCTAGTGACAGTATTCTGAATGATCAGATTGATGGGTGGTCTAAGTGAATGATTGATTCGGCTATGGTTGGTTCAAAAGGTGATTGGTTGATATAGATATATTTGATGATTGAATGATGTTGTTGATGGATCCAGTTTGTAAATTTATGAAACGTGGTCCCTGGAAGAAAAGAGTAGGTTGTAGCCTTCTGTAGGTCAGCGCCTACGTACTAAGAAAACATGTCGGCTAGTACAAGAGCTAGGGGGTTGTAGCTACCTTCCAGTAGAAGCTGGAGAACGAGAGAAGGTTGTAGCCTTCTGCAGGTAGACGTCTGCGTACTGGTATAAGACTGCACCAATATAAAAATTGTAAACATAATTTTCTTATTATTAAAAGAAGACAGAGATGACAGCAGCAGGTGGTTTTCACCCACATTAGGTTTCCACCTTACATCTTGGTGTTCATGTGTGTTGCTTATGTGTGATGCTTTATTCTTCTTTTATTGCACTGTCCTATGAATTCTTGATATATTGATTAAAGTTCAATACATGATAATTTGGGTAAATCAAAATATATCTGCATATACAATGATTTCATTAAGTACAGTTGTGTATACACGCTAGTTCATTGAGATGAAGTAGCGTATACAAATCAGTTTTGAAAATCAATTATTGATATGATAATACTGATTCACCCCCCTTCTCAGTATTATTTCCAACAGATGCTGCAACCAAGTTTTCGCACCCTGAGATGGTTGTGATGTTGGTTTATAACCCTCTGTTCCCGCTTTCACACAAATCGCCATGCTTTCGGGCTCTGTCAGTCTAGCCCTTTACTCCACCCTTTAGCACCTCCACGAAGGTGTACGATTAACCTTTGCACAACCCTAACCCACGGTCCTGGTACTTTCACGCTGCTACGGTAGCGTATTCTATAGGTTCCCAATATATCTTAAGTGTTTTACTTATCTTACTAAACAATCACAGTTAGCATCTCGTAAATTGATATTCTTACTTGCACTCAATTAACCAATATCATCACACATATTCACGCATCACATAAAAATTGTAATTTAAACCCAAAATGAAATATAACGAGATGCATAAACAGGAAATAAATACAAAATCTGCATAATACTTCTCTTTATTGATATTTTTAGATTATTACACACTCTAATCGCCCTGTGCACACACCTGCAGGGGTCTGCGCACTCAACTGCGGACTTCTACCCTAGGCATCTGCACACTCAGCTGCAGAGCCTCTGCCTATGCTAAAACCCTAAACACTTTTCTCTACCAAGACTCCAAGCCTTGTCTTCTACTACCAAAACTTAAGAC
This sequence comes from Pinus taeda, assembly GCA_000404065.3. Classification (NCBI taxonomy): domain Eukaryota; kingdom Viridiplantae; phylum Streptophyta; class Pinopsida; order Pinales; family Pinaceae; genus Pinus; species Pinus taeda. Next base: position 108,860 of record APFE031094732.1, on the reverse strand, counting down.
TACCTAGAGCATACTTACTTAGCTCTTTTTATACAATCCCATGGTCCGTGGACCATGGGTAGATCTTTATAGCCGACTTTACACTTTACAAAATAAGGGCGGACAACCCTTTATGACTATTGACACCTTCGCACTTCGCGACCACAAAATGTGGAGACTTTACAACTTTATTACACAATTGACCCAAAACATGGGCTTTTAGCCCCAAAAATATCCTTGGGGGATCCCGTTCCCAACAGACCGCCAACACAAACATGATGACTCACCTTCGAGTCACTCTGCAGGTTTGAAGATCTTGGCGCGAAGACCTCCTAGCTCAACTCGTATGACTGCAACCTTGGTAGTGCACTGTGTGGCCACCCGCTTTGCTTCTTCAACCATCTTCTCGGTCACTGATCCTGAACTATCGGCCTGAATCTTTTGTTGAGTATCCTGCAGAGTTTCAATATTTCCTTCAATAGAGGCCATGACCGCATAATCCTCATCCAACCAGGGTTTCAAGCATGCCTTTAACACTGCCTCCTTGTGTTGCGCTGCATCTACCTATTCATTCAACTGCTTGGCCTCCTGCAACTTTGCCAGTCTCTACGTGAGTGTGATGGTTCAGGCTGTGCCTTTTACCTTGTCATAGCGTTGCTGCAGTTCTCGCGCTTTTGTCTCTATCCACTATACATTACTGTCCTCCTACAGGCTCGTCGGGATCTCAAACGATTGTTCAAAAAGTTTTGTGCAGTCTGCTACTACATTGTCAACTGCCGCTATCACCTCTGTGACAATGGTTGCATCTTTATCCTTTACTTCTGGAAGAGTTGAAGGTTGGGCCTTCAACTATAATTATGTAAACTATAAGTTTAGCTCCAACAGAACCCTAGCCATATCTGTGTGAGCGTCACGCACCCCTGTAGAAATCTTGTGGATGTGCACCTCCACCAGTTCTTCCTTAGGAATGGCCAACTTTGGGACCATTTGGCATGCCTCCTCCATGACATGAATTATATTCTTGTTTTGGTGGGTTACCTCGGTCACAACAATGATGGCAGCGTCTTGCTATGGGGCCATTTGCTCATTTTTAATCCTCTGCTCACTAATCACCTATAAAGCATGGTGTTCGTGGGCCCTCAGTTCCACAATCACTCCATCCTGCAATAGGTGGAGCACCTTGCCAGGGACTACTACCAGATTCAACCCCACTCCCTTGAGGGTGCTGACAATGGGCCTCTCAGCTTCATTCTGCGTGGTCAGTGCTCCATCTGGCACCACTATCATGCTAGAGACCTTTGCGCGCAGAATCTAGATGGATTCTAAAGTGCCAATAGTGAGGCTGGTGGGCACCGTGTCAGCCTATGATACATAGGTTTGCAGCTCCTATAGACCTATCTAGATGGCCCCCAATATTAGTTTTTGCTGCTGCTCAAACTGCTTTAGGGGCTCCGCGGTGACATCCTACACTGTGTCTCCAATGTCATGCAAATTTCCCTCTATGAGGGTGATTGGGTCCAACAACGTCTTAGTGGCCTTGGATTTCTTCCTCAACCCTCCTTTCTCTTGTTCCCTTGGACGCTTGATGCGGGCAGACATCTCCTATGGGTCTACGACGTGCTGCTCTATCTGCTCGTCTGTTTCTTCCTCTGTGTCGGGAGAAGGCAACCTTGCACCTTTGCCATAGCCCCTCTTTGTTCTACCTCTCTGCTTCTTCGTCTGCTAGGCAGCATCGCACTTCGCCTAGGCCTTGTCAACAACCTCCTTCTTCCTCTTCTCAGCCAGTTGTGCCATATTGAGCTTGGCCTCCTCCTTTTTACGTTGCACAACAGACTTTCTCACCCCCACCACCAAGTTTGATGTAGTGCGCCACTCTGTCGGCCAACGATCAAGCACTGCATCAATTGTTTCATCCATTTCCAAGTAAGGAAAGTCATACCATGTCTGTGCAGGGTCCTTTCATGCCCTGATTGACACATGGTGAAAGTCTGCATTGAACTCCACGTAGCCCTGTAGGTTGGCAAAAAAAGTAGGCAAAAACTGTGGTTTGTGATTGATAGCCATGTGGATGTTCATCTCCATCAAGATCCAGAAGATCTTGCTATCTTTGATGCGCTACACAACCTTGGTCACCCACAACGAAGAGTACGTTGTGACTTCTAGTAGGTTCGGCATGATCGAAGGGAATTGATTGTCTTCTGATAGCTCTCATGCTACTAGCACAATAGACAACAAGAGCCATGCGTAGTGGAATGTCTTTTTGAGCTCTTGTGCATCGTGATAGTTTGCAAGGAACTCATCACAGAGATAGTGCATCTAATTGAACTGGACCCCTTCGGAACATTGGGCTACTAGCGTGACAACAGGTGCCGACACCTCATCTGCGCGACACTTCCTCATCACCTTACCTATTAAAATATGCGTGGCCACCTTGACTGTAGGGTCACTGATACTTGAGATGGCATAACCTCACAGCTTCTTTACAAGCTTAAATTTATCCTTCATGGCCTTTGTGAGGGCCTTCTCACCACCTTTTCCGCCAAATAACATGGCCAGATTTTCTCCTGTGTAGGGCAACTGTGTGATCCTATGGATCAATCTATCGGTGATGGGTATTGGCTCCTCCAGCCACAGACACCCATCATGCACCGAGCATAGTAGCTGCTTGATGACCAATACTTAAATCAAGGTGCGGTTGTAGTGTGACACCCATAGCAAGCTGAGCAGACTTGCCTTGTCTACTCCCCTGAGCCACTTCCATGACTCCAATGTGGTCATATTGGTGGTTGTGTCAATAATGCGGTGCATTAGCTACTCGGTTGCCAAGTGTGGGAACTTCTCATGGTCAACTAAGTCCCAGTCTTCGAGCTTTAATAGAGGAAACCATCCCAAGCGCAGTCCTTCAAAGACAATTTCGTTCGGTAGCAGAGGGTTTTGCAAGGGGAACTTGCTCTCATCAATGTCCTTCAGCACCTTGGTCTTGCCCTTTCATGGAGGGACGTACTCAAGCAGCCGAGTGATAGGGTCAGCACCTTGAACTTCAACTTCCTCCACGTCTATCCCCAATTCCTCCTCATCCATTGGGATGTCTTTAATTTCTTCCTCCTCTGGCTCCAGATTGATGGCTTTGACCTTTTCTTGTGTGGTGGGCTTGTCCTTTGGTCAATTTCTTCTTGGCGACGTTTGCACTAGTATTGTAGGTTGCTTTCCCTTTTTACTTTCGCACTCTCCTTGATTGGGATTGGTTTTAGTCTAGGTGTCTGTGGTGATTTCAGAACTTCTGCTAATACTTGTACAACCTTAGGGGCAACTTCTTCTGCCTCCCTAACAACCTTTGGCACAACCTCCTTGGTTGTCGCTGCTTTGGTGTCCAAGCTTATGAGGGTGTCGACATGAAGATATTCAACAATTCCCATGTCGCCTTTGGTAATTGCTCAAACGCTGAACTCGTTATCATAGCTTCGAAGAAGTCTTGGTTCATGTGTGATTGAGAGCTAAACAACTCAATTCTCAACATGCCAAGCATTTTTTGTTGGGCAGTCACCTATAATTTATAGGACATTTTGAATTCAAATCCGACCATTCCCCCCACATTCGGTTCATTGATGTTGGATTGGCGATAGATTTTCAAGGATCTAACCCATAAATTTCGTCTTAGATGTCGGCCACCCACTCCATTTGGCCGCATTTCTACCATCAAATCATGAATAGTTACTTTAATGGTCACTTTCCAGCTAACCTGCACGATTTCTCCCTGGGTAGCGCAGCTCCCTTCGCGTTATCATGAACCCTGTGACACTTCCTTGATTCACACAATCCTCCAATCACGCAGCTCCCCAACCCGGATAGTGTAGTTTATAGTCCCACACTTCCTTTAAGCTGCCTGGAGTGCCAAGACTATGCTACCCTCATATATTCACATGGTTGGACCACCAATGTATGGCTTCAATCGGCTACCATTCACCTTTCCTTGGAAGGGATCTCCATTCAATTTAACCAATTGAACTACTCCACCGTCGGTAATCTCCTTAATGATATAGGGCCCTAACCAGTGCATTTTAAATTTCGCTGGAAATTTATCAAACTTGTTGTCATATAACAAAACCAGGTCATTTACCTTAAAGGTGTGCACTTAATGTGCTGATCATGCCATGCTTTTTCGTGCTGCTTTTGGACCTGTTGGTGAAATCCAGCTAGAAATCTCTTTTCCTCAAGCTCAGCTAGCTACATGAGCCTCTCTTCCAGGGCTCTATGATCCATCATACCCGTTAGTGACGCTATGCATAGACTAGGCACAATGTATTCCATGGGCATCACTTCTTCAACACCATAGACAAGCCTAAAGGGTGTCTATCTAGTCAACTTTTTCCATGTCGTCTGATAGGCCCATAGTATTGCGGGTATGCAAAGGTCCCAATCACTTCGCGGAGTGTTGCAAACCTTGGTCAACATGTCCTCCAACACCTTATTGAATGATTCCACCATCCCATTAGCATGTGGGTGATAAGGTGTGATTTTCCGGTGATATACTGAAATTCCTTTGTTAGCGCGTTGATCGTCTCATTCAGAAAGTGCATACTACGATCACTCATCAAAATATTTGGACACCTAAATCGTGTCAGTACATACTCAAAGAGGAACTTCACAGTAGTCATGCCTATGAAATTCTTCACATGTTGTGCCTCCACCCATTGTGTCAAATACTCAGTCACAGTGATAATGTACCACGCTCCCGTCTTCTTCCCTTGGGGCTAAATGTGTCCCACAAAATCTATTTCCCATTTATCAAAGGGTTGTACTGTCATCTATGGATTTATATGCATCTCATCCCTCCACGATGGCCTAGTTGTCCTTTGACACACATCACATGCCTTGCAGTAAGCTTTTGAATCCTAATGGAGGGTTGACCACCACAACCCTGCACGTAGAATATTCTGTGCAGTCGCTCTCCCTACATAATGACCTACTGCAGTTTCCCCATGAGCGTCCATGAGGGTACTGCTCCTTTCAAAATCTAGTACATATCATCCCAATATTTCATCAGGCCCAATTTTGTACAGATGCTCGACAATGACAAAAAAGTAACTAACTCCTTCTGTTGGATGGTGTAACCTTCCAGGGCAATCCTATCATTAGGAAGTGTATGATGTCTTCAAAATGAGCATCCGCGATGCGCATTGCAAATAGCTATGCATCAGGAAATCCCTCCTCCAAATTAGTGGGCTCTTCCCCCATTTCGATGCGCGACAGACAGTCTGGTCCCATGTTTAGTTGTCCAGGATTTACAATAACTTCAAAATCATACACTTGAAACAATAACAACCACCTACAGATTCCCCTCCCCCCCCCAACATAGGCTTATTGACCAGGTATTTCAATGTGGAATGATTTGTATACATCTTAAAATGTCCACCCAGCATATAGTGTCTAAACTTCTGGAGCACGTATACCATGGCTAACCCTTTGCGCTCAGTGGTGGAATAGTTCTTATCCACCTTAGATAACCTTCATCTTGCGAACGCTATAGGATGGTCCAATTCTCCTCCACCAGCCTATGTCAGTACTGCTCCCAACACTATAAATGATGCATCAACATGTACATGAAACTCTTTCTTCCAATCCGGGAAGACTAAAATCGGTGCGATGACCATCCTTTCTTTCAATACATTCATGATTTTCTTACAGTCCTCATTACAACAAAACGTGACATCCTTTTTCAACAACTTCTCCATAGGCGTGGTGATCTGGGCATATCCCTTGATAAACTTCCTGTAATACCCAGTATGTCCTAAGGTTGCGCACAATTGTTTCACACTCTTTGGTGCTTCCAAGTTAAGTATCACCACGATCTTTGTGGGATCTACCATTAGTCCCTGCCTACAAACCACATGACCCAACAGAGTCCTAAAAGGAATAAAAAACAGGAGCATCTTTAGATTGAGCACAATCTGGTACCTTCGACAAGTATCTAGCATCAGGCACAAAATTGTGACATGGAATTTGACCAACCCAAACATAATCGAGTCATCAAAGTACACAACTTATGAATAAATTCCTTGAATGCAACAATGACTACACGCAAAAAAATCGCAGCCACATTCTTCAATATGAAAGGCATTATAGTGTACTGAAAACATCCCCACTCAGTCACGAAGGTCATCTTGCTTCTATCCTCCGGAACGATTTTGATCTGATGGTACCCAAAGAATCCATCAGTGAAAGAGTACGCTTCCTGTCCACCTACGTTATCCAATACCTCATCAGTGAACAAAGTGGGGAAAGGATCATGTATGAAAGTGTCATTCAACTTCCTGAGATCTACGCATATCCTTATTTCATCCTTCTGCTTCTTTTCCTATACCATCATTGGGCTTACCCAATCAGATTCTTCTATGGGCTCAATGATGTCTGGCACGAGCATCTTTTCTAGCTCTAGGCGGACCTTCTCCTTATACTTTGGAATGAGACGGTAAGGCCTTTTCTTAATTGGCTTTGCATCGGGTTTTAATGTAATCTTTATAACACCTAGGTATCTTATTATCCCTTTTAGCTCCGTAAAATTGGTAGGGAACAATTCCTGGCATTCGCAAAGAAATTTGGTGACCTTATCCACCATCACATCATCCCAATAATCTCCAATCTTCGTGAATTTGGGCTCTGCATTTGTACCAATATTTACCTGTTTCATTTTCTGTGGCGCATTTATATCAGGATTATCAATTTGTGGTCCCTCAACCTTGCGGTGACCCTCTATTTCAGGGATGTTAATATTTCGCAGATCCTCATCTTCTTCTTCAGTAGTCATGTTATAGCAAGTGTGTGGCTCAGCTGAGTAGTCCAATCGGGTTGAATTAGATCCAAAGGATCCTGCAGTATCCTAAAGATTGCTACTTTCACTTCTTGTAGCGCTTCATCAATACAGTCAAACACATCTTCAAAGCTGAATGACATTATGAATACTTTGTGTAGAATATCCCATTCACTTATACCATGGCAGAGCTCTGTTTCCAAGTATGAGTTCATCGAGATGACATCCAAGGTGTGACAGAACAAGTGCACCCATTCCGGTTGGGACTTCGCTCCATAAACCTGAGCTCATTTGGCCAAGTGTGTACGCGGATCATCCCTCCCATCATATTTGTCTGTCATTCGTACCTTCGACTTCCCAAATCATGTTCTAATCATCCTACTACACTCGTGCCAATCATCAAAGCTACCCTTGTGTGTACCCCACCATCTTGTGGGCATGACGAGCAAGGCCAACCCAAAGCATGGAAGCGCTACTTTTTTGGTACCTCCCTCTCAAATGCATCCATAAATACATCTACATCATTCATGCCATCATAAGTGGGAAAAATTCTTACCTCTGACAACACACAGTGTAGCGACCGAGTCATCATGTTACAACTTAGCATGGTTAATTCATGTAGTCGATTCTGCCAGTGCTCTAATTCTTCATCAAAGTCTGAGGTGTAGGAAATCTCACGATCCCATGTAATTCATCCATCCTCTATTGGATTCACCCAATCTTGGTCTCGCGCTATTATCTTATATATAAAGTTCAAATCGTCATCGCTCTCATAATCGCAGATTAGTTCAGTATATCGCGATCCTTCAACAGGATCTAGGGGTACTATTATGTGAAGAATTTAATTTTCAAATATCATCTTCCACTTCTTTAGGTTGATTACCCCGTTCATGTCAGTATCCCAATCAATGCTAAGGAGCGTAGGGTAGGGGTTGCTATCATCCACAATTTCTGTCACTTCAAAGTCAGCCAACGCGCTCGCGCCTTCAATATCTACAGTCACACGTTGCAGCTACCCCATGGGGATGATCTTCTTCTGATTTTCCATACTTAATTGAATCAGAGACCACTGCACCGCGGGTCTTCCCATCCAATCCCAAACCTGCTTTCATAGAACGTTCACGTTTGACCCCAGATCCAAAATAACTTGATCCATTTCATATTCTCCTATCTACACGATTAGTCTCATCTCATGTCCTGTCCTTGCTTTGTGGTTACCAATCTTTCATACCACATGCAGTTCACCTAGAGTGTTTCTAACGCATCTATTTATAAGCTCCTATAGTCCCTTCACAGCCTTGCTATCACGCAACAGCTTCATGCAGTTGTCTAGAAAGGTCATAAGCATAGAATGGTTCATTTCTTGATCAAGCTTATCCTTGCTCCCTAAGGTGGAGGCCTTAGTAAAGCTCTTCTTTTCTTACATGAATTTTTTGTGTGCGTGCTCTAAGTCAAACTCAACCTCCTTTGCTAGAGCTTTGCAAACCCATGCGTTGTCTTTGGGTTGTTTCCCCTTATCATCGCCCATTGTAATTCCACTTCAGAGCACTATATTCATGTTTGAATCCTCTTCTCGAGGCTCAGACCTCATCATCTGTAGGTTCTAAGTCGACTGAGGTGGTAGTGCCCCTTTGTCACGTATCCTCGCTATCAGCGTAGGACAATCCTCCATTTCATGATCAAACAGAGTGCAATATTTGCATGATGGATGCATTGGGTTAGCGCGATCATGGGAATAGTGTCCTGGTCCTCCTCTGCCTTGGCCTCGTCTGCGCTCCTAAAATCCTGTTTACGCAATCCTTGTGTTCTGGTTAGGGGGCCGTGTTTTTTCCTAAACCCTATAGGCAGGTGTTCTGTCCATCATCAATTCATAACTTCTGCAGTTGCACTCATCATGCCCTACCAATCTGCAGAAGTTGCAGAATAATTGCTGCGGTGTTTGTACAAACTTCTGCAGCAAATGACAGTAATCTGTCATGTGTTTTCCTGCTACTTGACATATAATGCACCACAAGACAGGCCTCACGCTCGGTCTTGCTTGGGCTTTGGCCTCAAAGGCATCGGTCCTTCTCCTGTAATATAGTTCGCAAAGACCATGCAATGGTCTTTGTCATGCCCCTGACCTTTACATTTCAAGCACCATACCTCTTTGTGCACCTTTGATCGAACTGTTATGTCCTGCTTCAAACTTTGCATTTCAAGGCAAAGATTTCACAACTGTGGATCGATCTGCTGAACCCCCAGATTCAGATCTTGCATCGGTGTTTCATGCAATCTCATTACAATATCCAAGGCTTCTGCTTGAGTCGTAATCTTCTGTTGTGACAATGAAACCCTTAGGTGTGGCAGGATAGAAGCCACGAACCACACGTGGTGCTGTCCATTTGTTAAGTTCATATTAGCTTCACAAATTTTACACTTTAATCTTTGATCCAATTCCCAAGGTGTCTCGCCTGGTTTCATCGTGATTTCCTTGAACCCCATAATCGATTGTGCATCGGATTTAGGCCTAAAGAACTCTTTATTCAGTGAGGTCTAGATGTCCACCACCCCAACGTTTGGGTTATCATTAGAGTACTTAATATACGAGGTTAGCACGCAATCCTGCAAAGCACTAACCAATGTTGCCTTCTTCATGTGATCATCTGTGACACCCTAAGCTTCCCATACAGATTTCACGATGAACCAAAACTGGTTTGGGTCCTCATTTCCCAAGCCTTTAAACAAAGGCAGCTTCACTAAATTTGCCATGCCAAACTGTGGTGGAGGTGGTGGTGGTATGGGTGAAGTCACAGGTGATGGTGGTGAAGTTGGAGGTGGTGTTGGTGGAGGTGGCAGTCGGGGGAATCCTTGCTTTATAAATTGAATTGCATTTCGTGGAGAACCCTACACTACTCCCTCTTCACACCCAATGGAGGTGAAATCAGTGGGCTATACTCAGGACCCTTTCTTCCTTTGTTTCTGTAAGTCTTTCCATTTCGTGTAGCTCCAAACATCAAGGTAGATGCATAACACATTTTTCGCAAGATAACATCTTAATCCATATATTTAAAGACTTCAAATACTTACCTCGTGGACTTTTAAAAAAGTGTCGCTCTGCCTCACTATAGCTAATTGAGGTATCGACCACGAATTCATTCACAAATCCTCCTATGATGCAATCGAGCCAATGATCGACAACATGGGTGATCTCTTCCTTAGAGGCTTCCAGTCTCTGTACTAACTCCAGGGTCCAGAAAATAGGACCGTTAAGTCTCCACCCTCCTTGGCTATCCACTAGCTTCGTGATTCACTCATGTAGCTCAACCAGAAATTAATAGAAAAAGATCTCATGAATTTCTGTATATAGGTACTTATCCAACCAATATTCCTTTGTCAGTCGCAGATTTATATTCTCCTGTGCCGCGAATTCGTGGATCTTCCTATCCAACCATTCTTCGATCTCTTTCGTAGTTGGATTCCAGTGATACAACATCATACATCTCTCATGCAGATTCAGTCTTGGCAATGGAACCTTTTGTTGGCTACGTGGGGCCTGACTCGGGTTCAACGTTAGTTAGCTAAACAAATCCCTACACTACTAGCCCTTTTGGCATCAGCCCGTGGAGCGCGGAGCGAAGTCTCACCCAAAGCAGTATGGGGGATGTTGGAACCAAGTTTCCACACCCTGATATGGTTGTGATGTTGGTTTATACCCTCTATTCCTACTTTCGCGCAGGTCGCCATGCTTTTGGGCTTTGTCAGTCTAGCCCTTTACTCCGCCCTTCAACACCTCTGCGAAGGTGTACGGCTGACCTTTGCGCAACCCTAACCCACAATCCAGGTACTTTCATGCTATTATGGCAGCGTATTGTATAGGTTCCCAAGATATCTTAAGTGTTTTACTTATCTTATTAAACAATCATAGTTAACGTCGCGTAAGCTGATATTCTTACTTTCATTAAATTAACCAATATCATCACACATATTCACGCATCACATAAACATTATAATATAAACCCAAAACACAATATAACCATATGCATAAGCATGAAATAAATACACAGAAATTGTGTAATACTTCTCTTTATTTATATTTTTAGATTATTATAGACTCTAACCGACCCGTGCACACAACTATAGGGGTCCGCACACTCAACTGCAAACTTCTAGCCTAGGCCTCTATTCACTCAACTGCAGAGCCTCTACCTCCGCTAAAACCTGAAACACTTAGACTTCTTTACCAAGACTCCAAGCCTTGTCTTCTACTACCAAAACTTAAGATTACTTAAAGCTTACTTACTTAGCTCTTTTTATACAATCCCATGGTCTGCAGACCATGGGTAGATCTTTACAATTGACTTTACACTTTACAGAATAAGGGCCAACAACCCTTTATGACTCTTGACACCTTCGCGCTCCGTGACCACAAAATGTAGAGACTTTACAACTTTATTACACAATTGACCCAAAACATGGGATTTTAGCCCCAAAAATTTCCTTGGGGGATCCCATTCCCAACAAGTCCTGATAACCATTGTTGTATGCAAACTCAACCAATGGAAGATACTCCTCCCATTTCTTCTACTGGTACATCACGTACATCCTCAACATTTCCTCCAAGATCTTGTTGACCCTCTCTTTCTGTCCATTTGTCTACGGATGATAAGATGTACTAAAGCCCAAATATGTAACCAAACATGCAAATATCTCCTTCCAAAACTTGGAAGTGAACTTTGCGTCCCTGTCCGACATAGTATTCTTCGAAACACCATGATGTCTCACTATCTCTCTAATGAACACTTGTGCTACCTCACTGGTTGATTATGTAGTCTTTATTGGAATGAAGTGAGCTACCTTGCTTAACCTGTCAACCACAATAGAGTCAAACTACCTCACTATCCTCAGAACACCTTTAATGAAATCCATGGAAATGACCTCCCATTTCCGTTCCAGAATCGCTATAGTTTGTAGTAAACCACCTAGATGCTTACATTCCACCTTTACCTGCCGACAATATAAACATCTAGCCATGAAATCTGCCACTTCCTTCTTCATATTCGACCAATATTAGAACTTCGTTACAGTCATCAATGTCTTCTGATATCCTGGATGACTTAAGTATGGATTGGTGTGAAAATATCTCAAGACAAACTTCTTGAGCTCACTGCAATTCGACACATAGATCTGATCCCTAAATCTCACCAAACCATCTGAATTTCACATGACCCTAATTGCACTTGACAACACTTGCACATGACCTAAATTGCACATGACCCTTCGGCCTTCGACCTTCGACCTTCGACCTTCGATCTTCAACCTTATTTTTTCCTTTGTCGACCTTTTTTGACATTTTTACCTTTGGCCCTTGGCCTTAATCATTGATCCAT
>APFE031094732.1:79519-93933 GCA_000404065.3 Pinus taeda | reverse complement strand
CATCCACCCAAGGAGAGCGCAACCACACTTTGATGCCAATCTGTAACACCCCCTCCTCCCATGTCTACCCAAGCAACCGACTAGCCGAGGTGAATATGCGATGAAAGAGGTCAATATAAGGGATTCAACCTCCTTGGTGACCTTAAGGAAATGGAATTGATGGAACATATGAAACAAAACCATCCACATCAGTAACAACACTATCAGAAGACATGTCAGCCACTCAGACCTCCTATCCCTAAGTCCCACTAATGTTTTAAGCCTTTTAACCACTGATCACTCTCATGCTATAGGCATGACAACATAAAAAAACAAAAATCGCTCTCACATGCCTATGTGCCAGCATACCTGGACTCTTTTCAATAGACCTGTGCCAATGTCCCCGAGATTTGATCCACTTTTCTAGCCCAAAATCTCGACCTCTGCCCAGAACATGTTACAACCTCCAGAATCCATCAAAGAAATAATGAAAATATAGACAAAAAAAAAAAATCAACCTCAGGACTAGGCCCGAGCACCTCCAACCAGGACCGACATTCTTTCAAACACTTGGCATCAATGCAACCTACAAGTCTAGGATACAAGACAAAGCATGAATGAATGAAATAATTTCTGAAACATAACTAGAAGGAATCATGACCTTCTCCATTGAACTGTTATAACATCAATTAGGTCTTGCATCCATCCATTTAACAATTACAAGTAAATACATGAAATGACCATGATATGAACCAGTCATATAACCATGCTTATAACTAACATAAAACATATAAATATTAGAGATATGTTAGCCATTAAATCCACATATAAATAAGTGAAAAAGTAAAACAACTTATCTTTTATTAATCATAGGAAAATCAGAAAATGTTAAGGACTTCCACGTACCACCTGGCCATAGACATGGCTGAACCAAATCTCTTTTTCAGCCAGTCACCCCCGTGCCATAATCCAAGCATGAATGTGGGATCTCATAGAACAACCAATCCAAGAAAAACCAAGGGAATCTAGAGGTTAAACCACCTCCACCCTCATCAAACCATGATCACACCAAACCCGGTGCTCCAATCACAATCGAATGGAACTTGGAATGCCATCTAGAATCCATCACTATCCCTGAGTAATTTTCCATCTCCTTGTCTCTTAGGATTTATTGAAATCCAATCCTGGATCACTAAGACCTAAACCAAGACCAGTCTCTCAAGATTTACTGCAATCCAAACCCGGATCACTAGTCCCTAAATTGAGACTCCTCCCTCAGGCTTTACTGTGTATCCCACCAAAATAGCTCAAGGGATTCCTATGCCTTTGGGAATGAAACTTGAGACCACCTCCACCCTGGATTCTGAAATCCATCCAGCAAACCAAAGCTCAAAACCGAGATAAACATCCCAACATACCATGGCATCCAGAAAAAGGCTAAAAACTACTGTTATAACCTGACAAAACCATGCCACTGAAAGTAAGAGAGCTATACACCAATATGCAAAGCCATGCATGTCCAAACCAGCTAGGGGACCACACATGCAAAATGTTACCTGCAAGTATTCTTACTAAAGCTGCTTAATCTTGCTTTTCCTTCCTTGATCCTTGCTTTCCTTCCTTTCCTTTTGCTTGTTTTTCCTTCCTTGATCCAAAGCTAGAGTACTCCAAGGAAACTCTAAGTAACCAAGAGTGAGAGTGATTATAGAGAGAGAGAGACAGAGAGAGAGGGAGAGAGAGAGAATAATGAGATAGCTCCAAAATTGAACTAACAAAAGGTTAACAACTGAGCCTTAGAAGCCTTTTTATTAATGAGGCCTCTATTTTCTTCATTTTCCATTATTTTCCTTCTACTTCATCCTCACATGCAACCTATGACCTTTCACCTTACTTTTCTCCTAATTTCCTTTATTTTCATAAATAAATGTGCTAAAAATTCCTTTTTGCCTTTTAATGCCTTAGCCTTATCCTTTGCCAATTTTCCTTAGTCAAAACACACATCCAGTGATTCCCACTAGGATATCTTTGCCCAATATTAAGCTTGGAATAAGTGTCCCTTAACCATGGTCTTATTTTGCCTTTATTAACTTTTATTACATGGAATTTTCACTAGGGCTGTTACAATTTCTAAGGGAGCTCAGTCAGGTCACAAGAGGAGAACAATGGTCTTATAAATTATCCATATATGATTTAGATATCCTTAGAGGTAGTTTAGTCAACTACTCATCGAACCTGTGCTCTAATACCATGTTGATATTTGTAGGGCACACAAGTTATATTTTTTTTCCACATATAACTACTTTCAATGATCAATTAGTATTAAATTCACATATAATTAATTCAATATCATTAAGCAGTTAGAAGCAAATTAAACCATTAAACATGAAAGAGCAATGGAAAATTAACCATAAAACTAAGAGACAAGAGACATAGAAATTAGGCCTAAGGCCAGGGAAAAACCCACAAGGGGAAAACCCATAAATATTTCCTTATGTGAGAGGGAGAGAGAGAGAGTTCAAGATCCATCATACATCAAAAGTAATAACATCAATACAATATTCAAACTAGAAACCAAGAACCATATCAAGTGCCAGGCCAAGAACCAATCCTTTCTTCTAATTTTCGACCTCCTTTCCTTCCATAGAATCATTGGAATAGATAAAACACAAGTGATTTGAATTTGCTAAATGAGGAGGAATGCCTCACATAGAGATAGTCTTTCGGTCTAATAGGCGCCTCTAAGGGGCCTAACCAACCTAAACAAGATGAGGCTGACTTGAGTAAATTTTGGGGGCAAAATTATAATTTGAAAATTTCCAATTTCTTTGATAATGAAAATACCGACCATGGCTACCATATTTTCCAACACTCCCTCTTAGCCAGGGAGGTACTTTTCATTCTCTCTCTCTCAAGATCAATCTCCCCAACCAATCCATAGGTTTCATAGCCACAACCTAAGGGAGAGATCACAAGTGTCTTCATAAGGAAAGATATAATCAAACATGTAGTGTAGTCAACTGCTCATTGAAATGATCCATAGATCCATAGATCCATAGATGCTTCTGCTATCCTTAAAGGTAGTGTAGTCAATTTCTCATCAAACTTGTACTCTGATACCATGTTGATTTTTCTAGGGCACACAAGCTAGAAACAAATTTCCTCCACAGAAAAATACTTCCAATGGACAATTAGTATTAAATTCACATATAATTCATCCAATATATTTAAGCAGTTAGAAGAAAATTCAACCATTAAACATGAAAGAGCAGTAGAAAATTAACCATAAAACCAAGAGATAAGAGACACTAAATCTAGGCTTCAGGGCAGGGGAAAACACACAAATCTTTCCTTATGCAAGAGAGAGAGAGAGAATTCAAGATCCATCAATAAATTAGAAGTAATAAACTCAAGATAATATCCAAACCAAAAACCAAGAACCAATCCCTTCTTATGATTTTCGGCTTCCTTTCCTTCCACACAATCTATGGAACAAACATAAGTGATGCACATTGACCAAATGAGGAGGAACGCCTCACATACAAATACTATTCACAAGGGATCGAATAGGTGCTTCTAAGGGGCCTAGCCGACCTAAACAAGATGAGGCCGACTTTAATAAATTTTGGGGGAAAAATTATTATTTCAAATTTTCCAATTTATTTGATAATAAAATTACCGACCATATCTACCATATTTTCCAACACTCCCTCTTATCCAGGGAGGCACTTTTCATTCTCTCTCTCAAGATCAATCTCCCCGACCAATCCATAGGGTTCACAACCATAACCTAAGGGAGAGATCACAATTCTCATCATAATAAAAGATATCATCAAACATTAGAAAGATAGTAAAAATAATGGAAAACTCCTTTCATCATGGTATTAGTTTGTTTATGCATTAAGAGGTAAATTTTACCCATTGGATTACAAGCAAAAAACCATGATCGAATGGCAAAGCTTGAGACAGGGTAAAGGTCAGAATTTTCAAAGTTTTACAAAAGACTTTAGGATGCACACATTAACATTAAACATTCCTTTAAACTCACCATAACCTTTGACGAATACATTAGCATTTTACACAATTATCTTTGTCATTCATTACTATTTTTTGATCCCACTAACCTAGATGAATCTAGTGTGAAAGAAATTCACCTTGAAAATAGGGGAAAGCATGGAAAATAAGATCATGCAAAGAATCCTCCATCCAAGCCTCAAAACAAAAAGTTCAAAGGAAAAGAAAAGGGAAAGAATACAATGAAAATAAATAAAAGAGGAAGGAAATCCCTCTTGCACTTATTGCAAGAAATATGGGCACGATTAGGAGCACTACTAGAACCTACATCCATAATTAAAGTCTAAGAAGTTTGGTGGAAAAGGGAAGCAAAAGATAGTTGCTATAATGTAGCAAGAGTTATGTTATGATTCCGGTGGTGAGATGAAGATCACAGTCATTGGAGTATAAGGTAAAGGTTCCTTTCATGTTAGTTCAAGTTCTTAATCTTGTGACGATGAAATAAAAATAGGCAAATTGTTTTATATAAGCACACAAAACTAGATACACTATTTTATCTAGGTTCTCAAGTTAATTTTATCTCATAATCAATTTTTAAGAAGTTGGGTTTGGAAACAAGACGTCATCCCCTATCCTCTTGTTTGGGTGTGCAATAATGCAAAACTCAATGCCACCAGGCAATGTAGGGTCATATTTGTTATTGCTCCAAAGTATATAGATGAGACTGACTAATTTTTTTCCCACTTGACATTTGTGGCAAGATTTTGGGAATTCCATACTTATATGACATGAAGGTAGTATTTTTCAAGTGTGAGAACAAGTATCATATCACCAAAGATGTGGTGGAATATATTGTTAGAGATCACCACAAGAAACTCAATTCAACTCTTGTTAGTGCAGGACAGATGAAGAGACTGATCAAATCTTGCAAGAAGTGTATGCTCATGGTTGTGAGGACAAAATATGTTGAGGCATATGATGCTTTCAAAGGTTTTAGTCCTTCTGATAGGAAATAAATGTTTAATATTGTTTCTAAATATGATGAGATTTTCCAGTAACCATGTGGATGGCCTCCCAAGAGGGAAATTCAACATCAGATCCATCTTCAACAAGATTCCCCTCTCCCAAATGTGGGCACGTACAAGATGTCAGTTGTTGAAATGGAAGAATTCAAGAAGCAGGTACAAGATTTGTAGGACCAAGGAGTCATCAAACCTAGCCCATCCCTATGTGGTTCTCCAATTATGTTGTTGTCAAAGAAATATGGAACATAGAGAATGTGGCTCTCAACAAGATCACAATGAAAAAATTATATCCTCTCCCTTGTATAGATGATTTGCTTGATCAATTTAAGAAGGTTGTTTATTTCAGTAAGTTGGATTTTCACAATGGTTACCATCAGGTCATGATTTCAGAAAAATGATGTGTGGAAAAATGCTTTCAAAACCAAGCAAGGTCTGTTTGAGTGGTTGGTAATGACATTGGGCTTTGAAATGGGCCAATTTGTTGGAATCACGATTTACATTACACCAAAACCCCATAGGTGTTAGTAAGCGGATGCATCGCCAGAGCTAACAAATCCATGAGAGGCGATTAAGCACATATTATGAAACACGCATGGAGCGCTGGTTTATCCAATGTCCAACAATCTCCCCACAACACAAGTTGGGTGTGATTCAAACTTGAGACCTTTGGCTCTTATACCACTTGTTAGAATCACGATTGCCATTACACCAAAACCCATAGGTGTTAGTAAATAGACACATCGCCAGAGTTAACAGATCCATAAGAAATGCATGGGGAGCACTGGATTATCCAATGTCCAACTTAGGTACATTCATGTGTGTAATGAATTATGTATTTCGACCATTCTTAGATGAGTTTGTTCTTGTATATTTATATGGAATTCTTATCTTTAGTAAAACATGGAAATGATAATGTTAAACATGTCAAGCATGTACTAGATACTTTGGAAAAGGAGAAATTATATGTAAATTTGTCCAAATGTGAATTTGGAAAAATTTCTTTGGTGTATTTGGGTCATATTGTTGGAGGTCAACTGAAAATTGATCCTTCTAAAGATGATGTAATTTTAAAATGGCCTAAACCTACAAATTAAATAGAGGTGAGAAGCTTCTTGGGAGTAATTCAACATTGGAGAAGATTCATAGCTAAATTTTCAATCATTTCATCTCCCTTGCATGCCTTGAGCAATGTAAAGCATGTATTTCAATGAGGAGGAAGGAAACATATGGCTTTCAACACCTTGAAGGAGACAATCAACACAATGGCAGTAGTACCCTTGCTAGACCTTCAACAGTCATTCGAGATCGAAATGGATGCAAGTGGATTGCCATGGGTGCACTATTGATGCAAGATTATAAGCTTGTTTGTTACCACTCTAAGAATTTCTCTCAAGTTGTTGTTAACTAGAACACATATGACAAGGAGTTGTATGCCTTGGTTCAAAATTTCAGGAAATTAAAGCATTACTTGATAGGTAAGGAGACTATCATACATAGAGATAAACCCTTACATTATTTCCAGTCACGGACCAATCTTTAGCAAACTCGTCACTTCAGGTGGATGGGATTCCTTCAACGGTTCCATTGTTAATCAAGTACAAGAAAGGTATAAGTAACAAAGTGGCATATATACTTTCTAGACCTCTTGTTTATGCATCTATTCTTTTGAAGAATGATTCTTTGTCTTATGATAGATATGTTGAACAATATCCTATTGATGAATATTTTACAATATGCTATGAGAGGCTAACCCATAGACCATAGGTGGAGAACTATCATTTGCAAGACAAGCTACTCTACCATCTCGGAAAGTTATGTATTCCTACAAGTGAAACAATCCATGTAATTCGAGAAGCCTAGACTTCTCTTCTGTCTAGTCATTTTGGTGTAGGAAATTTTTTGACTCATTTGCAAAGGTTTTGTTATCGAACTCATATGAAAGAAATTGTAACCAAGTATGTAAAGGGGTCTAATGTGCTCTATTTGTAATCCCGATAATATAAAATTGGGGCTATACACACCACCCTCTCTTCCTTATCATCCTTAAGAGAGCATCTCCATGGATTTTGCAGGGGGGTTTCCTTTTTTTTAAAAGGGGTCATGACTACTTGTGCATAGTAGTGGATAGGCTTAACAAGATTTGTGTCTTGATGCCATGTAAAAAGAAGATTACTGTCGAGAAAACTGCTCAGCTTTTATTTTAGCATGTATCGGTCCATTTTGGACGACCCAGATCCATTATCTTAGATCGACATTCTCGATTCCTTGGAGATTTTTGGACAAGTTTGTGGGGAATGAAGGACACCAAACTAAAGAGGAGTAAGAGTTTCTATCCACAGATTAATATACATACAAAGGTTATGAAAAAAATAGTGGTTCATTTTCTCCGAGGGTATCGCAAAAAACATCCCACATTATGGGATGATAGATACATTATGTTCAACATGCATACAACTGAGCTTTGCACTCTTATACCCAAAGTTAACAATTTGAGACATGCTTTGGGTACCTGCCAAAGTCACCCATAGATTTGGTCTTTGGGAAAGATAAGTATTCCAATGAACAAAATGATGAAGACAGAGCTCGCAAGTTCATTCAAAGGATCCAGATTATACATCAAGAAATGTAGGAACATTTTGATAAGAGTGAGGAATGTTATAAAGCTCAACATGTCAAGCACAAGGTTGATCATCAGTTCAGGGTTAAAGACCAAGTATCACTTCACATCATCAAGTTCAAGTTGAAGGGAGAAGGCAAAAAGTCGAAACCAATCTAATATGGTCCATTCACCATCTTAGAAAATATTGGAACAAATTCCTATCGCATTGATCTTCTGGCCTATATGCAAATGTATTTTGTAGTCAATGTAGAGAACTTGAAACTGTATAAACCTCCCATGATCATGGACATAGAGGAGAGTGGTAAAGTTCCATGAGTAGATAATTTTTCTCTAGATAACTTGGACAAATAGCCTAAAGATATTATCTTAGATAGAAGGACTAAGACTTCATGATGGGGATATGTGGAGTACCTTCGAGTGGGTTTCAAAGGAATGCATCCCATCAAGGCACAATGGATTGAAAAGGATAAAGTGAGGGAGAAATTACCTCACCTACTTGTTGATTGATAAGGCTTTTGGAGGCCCAAAATATTCTAAGTAGTGAGGATTGATCTCGGAGGATCCAAAAAGGCTCAAAATTTGAAATCCTCAAATCTCAACAAAATCAACGCAAAGTTGTATTAACAAGGCCATTCCAACAACATGAACGACACGTCCATTTGAGTTTGTATGAGAAAGTTTTGTGCATCTAAAGTTTGTGTAACCAGGCAAAAAGAAGGTAGTGTTAGGGAATGTGGCACACCCAAGAAGCACCATGTGGCACTTGTTAGGAGTTCCATGTGTCAACCCCCATATGTTCGACGTGGAATGATGTGGCATCCTACTAGGCAGATGATATGGCAATATCGTGGGGATTGGCCACACACGTCGATCTAGGTGGATATTGATGGCCACCTTCCTATTCCTCCTAGACCTCTAGTTGATTTTATCAGTTTCCTTGATTATAACACAATTTAATATTTTTAGTAGTTATTTGGGTCCTGAACTTCCTAAGCTATTTTGACCCCCTAAAAAATGTTTTTGAGGTCCACATATAGTCGGTAGCCTTAAGTAGGGGCCTGCCGCAAATATTGTAGTACTTGGAGAGACCTTTATAACGATGTATCATACATGCCAAACAAAGATCACATGTCCAAGTTATGACCCCAGAAACTTGGTTGTCCAACTAATCCCAACAGGGCCCACAAACTCTTGGCATTCCATCTCCTAGGGTTAGGGTTTCCCTTTGTTGTTCAATAATAAGGCCCTTGAGCCTCATTGTAACATAGTTTAGAGGCATGTAGCTGCCACATCTCTTCTCAGAGATACGCTACCATTGCTCGAGCTAGTTTATTTCCATTCTGTATGTAAGCATATTTTCATTCTTTGATATTAATCAAATGAAAACTTATTTATGTTGCATCTCTGTTTTATCCTATAATAAATTTTTATTAATATATATATATTTTATTATATTGTTATATAATATCAAATAGTATATATTATATTATAATAATATACAAATTATTCTGTTTCATTCCTACATAAGTTTGGATCAGTGGCATTGGAGCGATCTTCTCTTTCTTTGTTTTTCTTTGCATTTCTCCAATGAGGTCGGGGTATAAGGAGTTAGGGTTTGAACTAGTTGAACCTTTACAAGATCGACCTTGCAAATCTCGATGACCTCCCATGGAAAAAGAACCAAAAGACAAGGGAGAAGGAGATCCTTTCAAAATATTGCTTGAAGAATCCCTTGGGAAACAAAGGAACATGAGGACAGACAAATTTACCGAGATCCTTCAGTGGATGCCCACAAGAGACACATATTCATCCAACAGCTACTCTGGAGGTGCCACTCCCTTCAAGGTAAAAGTCAAATTTGACATTCCCTTATTTGAAGGCTAGATAGATGCAGACACTATAGATAGATGGTTAAATATGTTGGAAGGATTTTTTTGGTTCATGATTTTTCTAATAGGGAAAATATTACTTTTGCACTCCTCAAAGCTTCCCACCATATCAAGGACTGGTGGGAAACCTACTGTGAACAGAGGGATGAGAGATAACCCTCATTGTTTTCAGCTTCACCCACTTGGAATTTTTTCTTAGATGCCATCAAGGAACAATATTACCCCATGGGGAGCTATTAGGACAAGTACATACAATGGATTACGCTATGGAAACAAAGGGATCAAGATGTGTATGAGCTGACGATTATTTTCCATACCTTGTCCACAAGATTGGGTATCAAATATTCTAAGAAACATTTGGTGCTCAAGTACTATATTTGTTTGCATAAATACATTCAAGAGAAAATGAAGTCCCTGGACATTTCCTTGCTTGGTGCAACATACCGATATGCTGCCAAGATTGAGCATAAAGTCAAGCAGAAGAAGCGATACTTTGGATTTGAAAACCCAAAGTTGAGCAAAGCTGCCCCCAACCCATAGAGAAAAGGATAGAGTCAGGCTCTGACCCCCCAGGACAACTCCTCAAAGTCGTAAGCCACAAATAATGGGAAGGTGAAGAAAGAAAATGACAAGTGGTGTGAGTTCCATAGAAACCCCACTCACAACATGAATAAATGTCGCACGAAGAAGGGGTTGGTGGCTGAGCTAAAAGACTCAGAGATGTATGCATTCTCTAATTCTGATCTGGAACCTGATAAGGGAACCAATGAGGAAATATGATCATTGATGCCAAACGCACTACAATGGTATCCACCACCAATATCCAAAAGGTGAAACCTAAGGATCTAGAGGAGGGGAAGCACATTTTCCACTCATAGATACGGGTAAAGGGCTCATAGGTGCAGTTCATCATTGAAAATGGGAGCTAGAAGAACTTGATCTCAGTCAAGGTCGTTAAGAGATTGAAGTTTCCAACAATGCAACACCCACAACCATACATCACCAGTGGCTCCACCAAGGGTGAGATCTCTATGTCGGCTAGTAGTGTCGCCTTCCTTATAGAATCAAGCCATTTTTAGATTAGGTATTGTATGATTCTTCCTCTCTGGAAGTCTCTAATGTTTTATTAGGTAAGCCATACATATGGAAGCGTGATGTTGTATATGAATCTAGAACTCATTATGTTGTTATTACTTTGGGTCATAAATTGTACGGGATACTAGAGGTAGTGCCACCTACTCTCTTTTCTTTGATCTCTACTAAACAGTGCAGTAACATCATATCCCAACCCTGAGAGTAAGAGGAAGATTGTGGCCACATCCATAGCCTCCAGGAAGGGCTCCTTCACATGATAAAAAAAAAAATGGAAAAGGTCCTGTAGGAGTACAAGGACATCTTCACCTCACCTACAAAGGTACCCCTATACTGTCAAGTAAAGAACTCCATTGATCTAACACTAGGTGCACCACTAGCCAATGGATCGATCTACTGATGCTATGTTTTGGAGAACGATGAAATCAAGAAGTAGATTTAGGAGTTGTTGTAGAAAGGGAACATTAGGCCAAGTTCATCACCCTAGGGGAGCTTGATCATGTTGGTATAGAAGATGGACAGAACATGGTGGCTCTGTATTGACTATTAGGCACTGAATAAGATCACTGCTCAGAATAGGTATCCAATCCCACGGATTGATGACCTTCTGGACTAGCTCAAGGGGGTCAAATATTTCAACAGGATTAACTGAAGTCTAGTTATCACCACATACCAATCGAACCCTCCAATGTGTGGAAGACTACCGTCAAATCCAAGGAGGGCCTTTTCAAATGTTTGGTAATGCCTTTCGTGTTGAAAAATTCCCCCACAACCTTCATGCGGAAGATGGATGACATCTTGCAGCCCTTCACCAACTCATTTGTGGTAGTGTATCTAGACGACATCCTAATCTTCAACCAAAGTTGGGGAGATCACATATGTCATACTCGACAGGTCCTTCAAACCCCGCAACAACACAAATTGTGTGCCAATTTGGGGAAATGCACTTTTGGATGACCTAGGTTCAATATCTAGGGTATATCATTGATGAGCGGGCTATGCATGTGGACCCAACCAAGATACAACTTATTCGAGATTGGCCAATCCCAATCACTCTAACAGAGCTCTACAACTTTATGGCTCTTGCCAATTCCTATCACAAGTTCGTGTTGGGATTATCTCATATCACTTTGCCTTTAAGTCTAGTCACCAAAGGTGGAGTGAAGGCAAAGTTATTTTGGTAAGAATCCTAATAGAAGGAATTTATTGAGTTGAAGCATCACCTCTACTCAGCACTAGTGCTCACATTACTAGACCTACAACAACCATTTGAAATTGAGACATATCCCTCCAACTATGCTATTGGTGCAGTTCTTACCTAGTAGGGGCATCTGATGGCATATCAAAGTGATACACTTTCAGACACAATTTTAAAGTATCCCACCTATGACAAAGGGATGCATTCCATTGTGTAGGCCTACCGAAAATGGAAGCATTACATTATGGGGAAGGAAATGGCCAATTGCAGCAAACAAAAATATTTTTGTAGGAAAAAGAAACTCAGGTTTCAACCCTGGAGACAAAATTGGGTACCATGGCACATCTTCCTTTGGAAGAAATAAGTTGCAGAAAAACCTCAATGATCTACTCCTTATTCCTTAAGGAGTAGTGGTGCTAATTTCAAATAAAAATGTTTGCACAAAGAGGATCTCTCCCTCCATAAGATGTTAAAGAATTCATTAACTTTTTCCTCTAGTGCAATATAAAAAATAAGGCCAAGGTTGTTTATTTTTACATTCACAATCTTGTGCTTCCAAATATGGCCATATGGGACCCAAATCCATATTTGGGAGATGCACAACTAATGATCCTAGAATCTTGCTCAAGGCATGAATATATTAGGGATGAAGAAGTGAAAATGACAATGGAGGCAGAACTAAAAGAACCACTTTGTATTAGGCTCAAACACCCCAATCCATCCATCCTCACTTCCACCCATGCACTCATAATAGAGGATCTTAAAGTGGTAGAAGTGTACAAATAAAGGCAGGTAGAGGTCGTTCTCCATTTTGAGGAAACCTTTATACTATTGGGAGAAGAAATTTCTCAGACTTGCCAAAGGAGATGGCAGAAAATACCTTACAACATGAAAAATAGGAAACACCATTCCCCTGATAGGTTGCAAGATGAATTGGAAAAAACTCCTTTATATAAAATGATTATTCATAAACTTGAGACCAAATGGATTGGACTTGGATTCAATCCTCCTTTTTTTCTAGGACTTCATGAACATCAAAGTCAAGAGGAAGAGTCAAGGGAGTGGTAGAACATTGAGACAAGTGTAGAATTTTATCTAGTAGGGGCAACCACCTCCATTATAGCATGGGATGTTAAATAGGTCATCAAGGAAATGAATGAGGAGAAGAAATAAAGGAGGAAGAATAGGTTGCTCAGAGGATGAGAAATAATTTCAGTAGGGGGTATGATGGGTCACCCAATTAAGTAAAACATAAGGACCATCTATCTTTTCCTAGGAACATAAGGCTATATTAGACCTTTCCTTTTTCACTAATAATGTTTTCTTAGCTTAAATAAGTTCTTAGGAAGGTTAGAAATATTTATCATGATTTATGTGCCTAATATTCTTATGATGTAGGGTATTGTTAAGATTTTGCACAAATCACGAGGATATATAGTCGGAGAGATTTATGGGACCTAACATATATTGTGCCTTACACTTCACAAGCTTACTAACCTAGATTGATGAATTAAATGTAACCAATTTATAGTGCAAATGAATTGACTAATGCATGTATGGTATCAACGAATTTGTCAAAGGAAAAAGGATTATGTTATATCTTAGTCCATTTTTATAGAGGAATTGATAACACATTATGGGGATATTAAAAGCAACACATTATTTAGTCAATTAGTAACTCTTAGAAAAAAAGGTAAAATTAAAGAGCATATTCAACAATTCTAAAAGTTGAGTTTCGGAGTAAAGAATATTTATGAGGATAATTTGTTAGACCTATTTATGGGAACTTTAAAGGAAAGAATCCAACATGAGGTGTGCCTCTTTGAGCCTAAATCTCTAGAACGTGCTTACAGTCTAGCAAGGAAAGTTGAAAGTAAAAATATGGCCACTAGAAAATTCATCACAAATAATTATAAAGAAAATTATGCTCCCTTTCCTAAACCAACAAGGTTGACTCCTTAGAAAATGGATGATGGAAGAGAAAAGGGACTACGTTTCAATTTTGATAACAAGTATAATAAGAGGAAAAAATTCAGTGAGAAGAAATTATTCTACATAGATTTTGAAGATGAAGAAGATCAAGAACAGGAAGCTTCATTAAATATAGAGCTAAATGAAACTACTCCAACAATATTTTTTCATGCATTGTCTGGCATAAGTACTCCACAAACATTCAAGATAGAAGGATATATAAAAAAGAAAAGGGTAACAATATAGAATGATTTAGGTAGTATGCTGATCCAGGTGGATATTGGTGGTCACCTTCCAAGTCCACTTGGACCCCCACCATTGTTTCTTTCAGCTTTTTCAGTGTCCTTAATTGTAGCACAACTTAATATTTTTAGCAGTTTTTCGGGTCCTGGACTTCCGAAGCTGTTTTGAGGCCCTAAACGATTTTTTTTTGGGAAAAATGGGAGCAACATGGGTCCATGGACCGATGTTTCTCTTCCAAAAGTTGTAGTTCTCGGATAGATATTTCGAACGAGATATTGTGCGCATAAAATGGAGATCATATGCCAAAGTTACGACCCCGAGAAGTTGATGTACCAATTTACCCAAATGGGGCCCACAGTTTGGTGTTTCATCTTCTAGGGTTAGGT